>JAOEHI010050940.1:0-19748 GCA_025447815.1 Percopsis transmontana | reverse complement strand
CTCTCTCTCTCTCTCTCTCTCTCTCTCTCTCTCTCTCTCTCTCTCTCTCTCTCTCTCTCTCTCTCTCTCTCGTCCTTTCCGCAGGAACACAGTTGCCGCTCCTCCCCTGCCCCATTCTACCGCAGCCCCGCGGGCCCCCCTATCCCTTGCTCGCCCGTATCCGCCCTGCCCCTCTGCTCCTTCCTCTCTGAGCAGGGCAACGCACGCCCGCAGCCTGGCGTGGGACAGCGAGCACTTCATGAGCCTCCTGCCGTGGCCCAGCCACAGCCACGCCCCCCTGCCGCCGCCCCGCTTCTCCCTGCAGGAACCGCCCCTAGCAAAGTGACCACCGTCGCCGCCAGCCTAGTTGCTGCCGACCTGGAATCGCCGTGGCGACGGCGCAGTAGCTTTGAGCCCTACCTGCCCCTGGACCCGCCCCTGGACCTCGATGCGGCCGACCTACCGGTCAGCGAGGTCTGACCTCTGACCCCCTTCTCTCACCTCACGTCCAATGTCTTCACACGCACACTGGTCTGGTCTGGGAAGAGACACAATGGGGATTTGTGTTGAGAAGGCGGGGGGGTTCCAAGAGAGAGCGAGCGACGGCACAGACAGATCTTTGAGATCCCGTCTTTGACATTCAGTGTGCACGCCAAACGACCCGGGCACGGGAGCTGGACTGTACTGAACGCACCAAAGACGACCCGCCCCCCTCCACCCCTGGCCCCACTGCCCGCTCCCGTATGAAAACGATTTTATTTATTTATCTCAAAGAGTTGGCATTGTCATAAACACTGCAAATTAGTTTGCTTAGTGCTGAATAAAATGCAACACGAGCTTCATTTCAAACCTGCGTAGTTTGTGAGATTTTGTTTGATACTTGTGGCGCCTGGAATTATTCCAAACCAATTTGTGCCAAGTGAATAAGGGAGCTTTTAAGGGACGCACGCTATTTCCTGCAGACTGATAAGAGTGCTCATATTGAGGACTGGCCTCCCACCCTTCCACTCGTCTGCACTAATCCAAATAGCGTGGACTTCTCTTTTTAAAAGCAGCAGGACATTTTTTTGAAAGACAGGCATGTGTTTCACATGGAAAGTGAATTTTGGGAGAACATAAAGGTTTTAGAATTCGTGTGACCAGATAAGTATACTGTATATATGACCAAATGTATTGCAGACATGTGGACAGTGATGGTTGTATGCGTACACAGAGCAACGGTACAAATTATCGTAATTTTTCTTTATTTTAATAGCCAAATCATTGATTTTAATGTCTTTAAACTTGTCAAATGTTTAATTGAGAACTAAATTGATTCACACATTCTCCTTTGTCACGAGAACAACTACAGTAGAAAAAGTATAGCATATTAGAGAATCCCTCCCAAGATATACTGTAAAACTATACTGTAAGAGCTTTCCCACCACATTTCCATAGATCAGGAACTTTTGCTAGTCTTTGTGATGCTAGACGCTATGGCAACATTTATTACATAGATGGATATAAATAAACAAACAAGGAATTTACAACTTTAATGTGTACATTTAGCCGTTTGGTTTCCTGTAAGTGTCTATGGTCTGTATTCTTAGACCAGCTTAGTATTGGGTTGTCATTAACATACACTAACCCTGCAGATATTGAGTTATATGGATGTTAAGTCGGATATTTCATTGCATGCTACTGTTAGCAAGGGATCCCGTGTGTGTGTGTGTGTGTGTGTGTGTCTGTTTTAAAAAAAAAAGTGTTACTAAGATGACAAAATGTGTTTGGGTCAAATTGTTGTAGCTTTATTGTTTTTAGTACCTGTCTGTTGCTGTTCTTTATATCTGTGCTGCCAAATAGATGGAGATATGCCAGTAAAAATCTAATGCTTAAGTGTCTTAGAAATTCACCACTGTAGCCCTGCTAAGTAACAAACTTGCTATTAAAAAGTGGCTGCTTCATTTCATCCCAGAAACAGCATAGCTATTTCAGCCTTTTTCTGTCTCGTGTAATTGGTTTGCATTGTCATTATTTATTATGTGGATGACTTGAAAGAAATAAACACTTTAAAAAATACACTGGAATCTATAGAAAATGTCTTTAGATGTAGAGCGGACATACTTAATAAGAGCATGTTAGCATGAACACACCATTGCAGGTCTCCCTTCATTTAACCAGGCTCTTTCTGCCCTCTTGTGGTGATATGAGTGCATCATTTTCTAAAGATGGGTTTGGATTAAAGTTGATAGTTACTCCAAAATCACACCACCTGCTTGATCATTAAAATTAAAATTGTACTTAATTTGACCTTTGCGATATTAATACTAGGTATTGTAGGGGACACTTAAAACATCTAGTACTCTATACACGAGTTTGGAGCACTACCAATAACATGCTTGCTTTGCTTTATATTGTCCTGTGAGGATTTCTAAATAATATAGCAGATCCTGTCCATAGTTAATTATCTGTGCAGTGTGAATCAAGCCAAAGTGTTGTAAAACGTAAACAGTATGTTACAGAGCTGTGATGCAACCAGTCATCATAAATCATTGGCTTCTCTTATGGGTGTGGCCCGAGGCTTGATAAGAGACTTGCAGAGTAATGAGATATTATGGGTTGTGTATGTGAACCCCATGTGTGTGGTTTCATACAGCGGGGTTAAAAAGTCATGAGTCCACCACCAAGACTTGTTCATTTTCAAACTAATAAAAATCTTAAAAGTATTATTTTAATTTCCTCAAAATGACAGGAAATCCATTGCAAACACAATTTTGGTAGTATAGGGCTAATACAGATGCTTATTTTCATAATCAATCTGTAGATTATTCATTCGATTCATCACATGTGGTTACTTCAGACTATGAAATGGCAGTAAAATAGGCTAATAAGGCACAACATCTGGCACAAATGTACTTTTTGTTCATATTAAATTGTCTTGACTTACATCAAATGAGTAAAGATTTAGTGTTAGATCATAATGAATGATGTAACCAATAGTGTAAAAGATAGAAAGATGTGAGCAGACTTAAGCAGGGCATGAGAATGACTCCTATGAGAGATATGGAGAGAAGTATGGAAAGACAGAGGTAGTGGACCACAGACAATGATGCCCAGTTGCTAATGGACACTCACAGAGGGAAACAAGCAGAAGCATCTGGCTTTCTTGCTTCCAGTGAGCTAAAGTTTTACATACACAATTGCAGTACAGCTCTAGCCTACATATTTCATTTCTTTACTGGTCTTTTGTGAAGGCACTGGGACTTTGGTGGGTAGACAAAAACCCCTTGTTTAGTCTGACAGGCCTCACAGGGCTCACAGGGCAGACAGACTGGGAGAGATCAAACAGACCTCAGTCTTGTCCGTCCAGGGTTATGTACATTGGTCTTGGTTTTCAGAATGGGTGTTTCTTGAATATGAGGCTGTTTTCATCTTTGTATTTTCCCACCGCTGCATGCTTGCCTACAGCATGACCTTGTCCTCCATGTACGAATCCCACGGGCCAGACCCTGTAACCCCGCGAAAGTGCATCAAACCATGTTTCCAACTTTCATTTAAGTTTCACAACAGGAGATCTCAGAACAGCATGGACTAATGCTAATGTCCCATTATGGATAGTAGCTGAAACAGCCGTGTACCAGTTATCACAGTAAAATAATTCTATAACACTGACATCGGCGGTCACTAGAGCTATATATGTTGCAAGTGCCTTTAGTTCCATTCCAACAACAATTAACAAAAATATCGCCAAAGTACCGATATAATAGCAGCCATAGCTTTGGAAAGCTTAGAACAAACAGGTGCAATAATTCAGAAAAGGAGCGGTATATAGCATTGGAAGGATCATTTGTTTAGCCTGAATGAGCAGGATCAAGGTGCCTTCCACCCCATGTCTGGGTGGAGAAGCAGAAATGTGGTCCAGTTGTTAGGAGATTTCAAAACTGTTACCAGCGTTTATGACTTATGACATTTAATTTAAGTTCTATTTTACAACTAAACTAATAAAGCTCTCCATTGCACAATGTGTAACATTAATGTTTTTTATAAATTTTCTTTCTTTCTATTTCTTTTTTTGACCTTTGACATATTGTTTTCCTCAGTTGGCAGGTGTAAACTTCTTAAAACACATTTTCATTTTACATTAATCACTTAGTGATTGGAACTCATTAATACCTGTGTGAGATAGTTTCACCCACCATAGGCTGATATTTTATTTAAATGTCTTTCATTTAACCCTAAAGTGCAGTTTTCTAAGTGTGCTTAGAAAACTGCACTTCTGTCCGCTTTAGTAGGCTAACCATAAATGTAATTTATATCAAAACAAAGACACAGTTATTTGTTTTTCACCTTCCGAAGTTTCCTCATAGAACTCTTTCTTATAAAAGGATTTCTGAAAAAGAAAGGGTTATTGTTTATTAACTGTTTGTCTTACTAACCCTTTTGGGCCCTTAACAGCTGAAAAGTGTTCCTTTAGAGGCAAATGGTTGTATAGTCAAAACTCCATCTCAAGATTAGCACGATTATATTCTTTCTTTAAGATTATTTCCTAAAAGGTATCACAAATAAGATCTTAGGAATCTTAGAGATGAGGAAACCAAATGATGTCCAATAACACTTGGACTTACAGGGTCATGATTTATTTATATGACCCATGCACTCTATTTAGCTGCTTGTCATGTGCCACACAAATATAATTAAAGCATAATGAATCGATTAAGAAATTGTGTTCTTCTGCAATTTCTCAGAATGGAGTTTAAAGAAACTGTGTCTGGGTGCTAGGTGCTATTAGCTTTATATAAAGCCTATAATCCACACAACCCATTTATTCCACCAATTGTCATATAATTAAGGCTTATGTTGATGCCAACTCATTCATAAAGGGACTAAAGGCACAAGCAGTGAATAGGCTAACAGCATTAAAGTGATTCCCCAGTAGCTTATAAACGTTGTAGTTGAGTGACTTTGTACTGTTTTTATTTAGTTTTTATTTATTTATTTTTATTTTTATTTGTTGTTGTTTGATAGCCTCAATTTCTAAACCTTTCGCAATTAATGCAGAAACAAGAATCCTTATTTCCAGAAAGATTAACTTCTGGAAAAATTGGTATATTTGTGTGTTCCAAGGGCTTTCCAGCCGCAACAAAACTGGCTTCTGAAAATAGATCAAGCGTGCAGTTCTTACGTTTTCGACGTCAAGCGCACGTAACCAATCACGACGCTTGTTGTAATTGTCTAGAAAGTGTACCGGGTGGTCATGTGGATTGCAACGTCCCGTAACTGTGCGCGTTGGCAGCGCATTTTGTCAAAACAATCTCCAGCTGAAGAAGCGACGTTGATCCACCAACTGCCGAGCATGCAAAACCCCACAGCTTCCCAATAAGACTGCGACTGGAAAACGTCTCTAAGATTTTAACTCGTCATAACCTACGTTTAATTTGTACTGCAACTTTTTTTTTAGATAAAAATCATGTTTTGGCCACTCCTGTGCGTAACCGTGGCGCTTGCGTTTCTACATGCCGATGCACAGAACTCCAACAGGTTTGTTATTGGCTGCCCTGCCCGATGTGAAAAATCGATGTGTCCCAGACTTCCAGGGGACTGTTTAGCGGGACAGGTCCTCGACGCCTGTAGCTGCTGCCTCGTGTGCGCATCGGGAGAGGGCGAAGCCTGCGGCGGTAGCGGAAAGCTTGGAGACCCAGTGTGCGCAGAGGGACTGGAGTGCTCCGTGGCCGGCGGGGTGGGCTACTCCGCCACGGTGAGGAGAAGGAGCAAGACCGGGATTTGCATTTGCAAAGCCACCGACCCCGTGTGCGGCAGCGACGGGGTGTCCTACCGGAATATCTGCGAACTCAAAAGAGTCAGCAGTCGGGCTCGCGAGCTCCAGCAACCACCTGTTCTGTTCATTCAGCGGGGAGCTTGTGGAAAAGGTACCTTCAGATTCAGTGTGTGGTGTGGAATTTCTTATACATCCTGAAGTCACTCGCGTCGCGTAGCTCGTGTCATTGATGCGGCCTATTGCCTGCATATAGGCGCCAAAATCACATGTTTATCAAACCACTATAACTATATTTTCCTTCATTTTGTGCTGTACGCTATTCCATTCTATTACGAACTGACTCTCTTTAAAAAGTTTCGAATTCCTCAGCTGAATAAAGTCACAGACAACTAGAGCTTGATCTACACTTATGTAATATGTCAGGTATGTGTAGCCCACAGGCATATGGACATAAATCTCCCGATTACCAAAGAGTGGCCTGCTTAACCAAAACTTAATAAACCTTTTCAAAGGTATGAATGAGTCAGAAAGTTTTAGCCTACTAATTGGCAATAGCCTATATGTTAATGTTTCCGCTGAGACCTGTCATTTATAGTTGTTATGTAACATGTAATTGTAATCAGTGAAACACAAATATTAATAATTAGACTTCCACTGATTACATTGGACGTGTTTTCTCTTATGAACTAGTGCAGCACAGCCAAGCATGCATTTATCATCATTAAACCGGAGTGTAGCCTATATGATACACAGTAGATAGGCCTATGGAGAGAGTGGGAAACATTCAGACTCGCCTAAGCACCAAGGGGGCTTATGATAATGTTGCGATATGATAATAACATATAATACTAATAAGGCTCAAGGCTCAGAAAGTCAGGGTGTCAGAGATCTCTCTCTCTCTCTCTCTCTCTCTGTCTCTCTGTCTCTCTCTCTCTCTGTCTCTGCATGTGTGTTGCATTATATCCATTCACCCGTCCATTCAACCAGTCAACTGATTCATGCATCACAGTAACAGTCACATCAGGGAATGCAATATGGTGCATTGCAAGCCACAGGTCTTTCTCTGTTAGAGATAAATTAAAGCAGTCATGCCATGAGACGTTGAGGAGGTTATACATTTGTTGGGCAGCAGGGAATTCTCAACTATGTGTCAACTAAGTGCTGATTTCAATAACAGTTGTATGCTGTATTGTGTTCTTATTTGTCAAACTGCCATATTCTCCACCTAGACACCTTTTTCTCCCGAATGCAACAACTGCCATTCTGTGCGATGTGTGGCGATTTCTGCTCAGGAGAAAAGATGTTTATTCAATTAACATTGTCAAATATTTTCTCCTCACACTTTAATTATTAATGCATGTGGGTTAGACTTGCTGTTAGCTTTATAGTTATATGTAAATATAAATAATCTGTTAATTTAAATACTGTATGTATGTAAGACCTAAAGTTTTAATTTTACTGTTTTTTTATGTACTTCAGCATGCATAACAATCTAAAGGGTGTATAAGGGGTGTCTTGCTTTGAAAAATGGTTTAGAGGATGTAATCCTTTTAATCCATACATTTGGGTTTTATGGTGGCCCAGCGGTCCTTTGGCCTTAACCTCAGTCAAAACTGTACCAATGTGTCATGGTATACAAGGTCTTTATGAGAAAAACACTCCGGCCTCATGTTAAGAAAACACAATTACAGTTCCGATGATGTCATCTCAAAGCCTGGACTGAAGATGTGTGTGCTAGTAGTATGATTTCGCTACAAAGTTTTGCTAATATTCTGCAATGCCTTTGGGGCTCATTTGTTTTAAATAGCTCGGTTTTTGACACACACGGCCATATAAGGGTGGCAGAAACAAGTTAATATTGTGACGAACAGAAACCAGTGAATGAGATCATAACGAATGCATAAAGTAGGTGCTGAGTGACAGTTGATCATTGACTGTGCATTCCTGTAAGGTTTCAGTTTGTACAGTTAGTAAATATGTTTCTACTTGCAGTTTATTTTTGACACTTTGATATTGTATATAGCCTAATGTGGGGGCAGCATAGTCTAGTGTTCTAGGTGTTGGACTCCCAGCCAGAAGGTCGTGGGTTCGAGCCCCAGAGTCAGCTTAACTGTAAGCATCCTTGAGCAAGATGCCTAACCCCTATCTGCTCCATGTAATTGTAAGTCGCTTTGGATAAAAGCATCTGGTGAAATGTAAATGGAGGCTTTTTGAATGTTTCTCTCTCTTGTGTGTTCCCTAGTTTCCTTTCTCTTAATCCTCTCTTTCTACAACAATTTATTGTTTTCCCCCCATGGCCCAATGTTGGTGATACGACATATAAACCTCATGTCTCGTCCCTCTCTTTTCCATCTCCAATGTTGACTCTTCCGTCAAGTCAGCACTCTCAAGACACTGGCTTAACAACGCCGGGCCACCGTGAAACCCAGTAATCTTGTCATTAAAAGTTGAATGTTTACTTTAAAAACCATCCGATGTAGAAATATTTTAAGTGTGTTTAAATTTTCAGTTGAGCGATGCCTTCCAATATGTCAAGCGTGGAAAGTTGGAGGGATGTGTGCAATGCCAGAACGTCACTTTATATTTATTTTATCATAATTATATTGAGTCACTTCTGTTTTTAGTTAACTGTTTTGCAGTAACGTCTTAGCCATATTCATTTGGTTTATTTATCTTTCTTTAATATTTAAAGCAAGATTAAGCAAATAGGTGAGACAAAATGAATGGGTGAAAGTGAAATTAAATGCTTAATGGAAAAAAAGTAACACGGGTTATATTTTCTCGTATGTTAGATAATATTATAAACAGCAATGTTAATGGTAATCTACCCATAGCTTTATAACTGCTGACATTACTAAGCCTCACCGAGACTAAATGGATCATAAAGCTATACTATACTTGAATGCATAGTACTGAAGCATCTAGTCCCTGGAGCTCGCCAACATAGGGCCAAGATCAATAGCCTATTTGCAAGGATTCTGTAACAGATCACAGCAGTGCTTCCCACTGCAACCCCAGAGTAGGGGTTGCAAAATGCCTTTTGCTGAGGCTCGAGCTGATTAATCAGGTTTTATTGTGTTGAGTAAATTATTGTAGACATTTTGCAATGCTGTTTGTATTATTTGAAAACATACCCTTAACATATTATATAGTTGTATGCTATTATCTTCTACTATTTGCTATTAGTGTAAAAGCAGTGTGACCCACCTGCTCAAAATACAATTCAAGTACCTACTCTTCATCAGCTTGGTTTGCCACCACAGCGCCAGTTAAGGCAAGGCTGAGCATTCATTTGACACCATTTTTACCCTCAAAAAATCCTGCCATTTAGAGTCGGCCAGGCCCTGTTAGGTTTGCACTTGACCTCTCTGTCGGAAGCCTGAAGGAATGGCACTGGGATTAGCGAGGCTGTCGGAAGAAGAGGAGAGGGCCTAACACGCTCTTATCTGCTTCCTCTGGAGAGCAGGGAGCTGTGGAAAGCTGTTTCAGTTTGAAGGAGCCCTAAGCGGCTGACAAACAGGGGCGGGGACCCCTTTGTGTTGAGGTCAGAAGGTGTAAAGTGATGTGGATACAGGTGTCGAGTTGGGGAATTGTCACTGTGTGTGTGTGTGTGTATGTGTGAACTGAAGTCTTCATATGGCCGTTTGCGAGAACTTTTCAGATTTCCATCTTAGTTTAATTTATACCCTCTCAATCTATACCCAAGTTGAAGACTTTAAATAATCATGACTAGACTGATGACTGATGACTCTAATAAACTTCCCAAAAAGTGATTTATATCTTCCTCTGGAGTAGCATTTACACATTCTTTCTATGTTACGTTCCCGTCTGCTGCCTGTGTTAGAGAATGCCTACCCTGGGTCACAGCACCTTAAAAACCCAGTTCACTGCAGTTTAACTGCCTGTGAAGCTCTATAGGCTTTAGGCAGTGTCTCTATCTGGCTTTGAATGTGTCTATGCGGAATCTGCGACTTTTTAAAGGGGCTTTAGGCAACAATTGAGACTGATTTTATAGCCTTACCCAGGCCCAAGTCATAATATATGCTACTCTTTACAGCTGCCTCATGATGTCACCGTCTCTCCTTCCATATAGCGCTTATGAGGCTATTGTTCCTAAAAGGGTCTCATTGGACTCGATATTGAGGCTGAGTACATATTAGGGTTCTATAAGGGGGACAGCTGCTTTTCCATTTGTCTGACGTTCACCAATGCACAACCCCACTTTTTTCTTCAAGTTCCAGCTCCCTCATTGTGAACTATCAGTCACTGTCTACTGTCCATTCTGGTAATAATATCCTGGCTCGCCTCGCTACCTTCGCAGCGTAGACTGCGTTCAGGAAGCAGAGATGAGCCGCGTAGTACGGTACATCTGTCTTCCAATTCCCCATTTCCCCTGAATAAGCTGGCCTAAGCCTGCATTTATTTCCATTGCAGAAACACAGAAATTGTTTACGTGTGTCTTCATGTTGGGAGTGTGCTTTGAGCATCTGTGTGGATGCTGCAGAATAATGTTTTTGGAATTTAAGGCCGTCTGATGCTCTAATAGTTACCCACAGGTCCTGGAGCATTACGCGGGAAATGACTGCAACCTTTCCATTACACGCAGGCTCTTTCTTTGACTCACTGTGGGGCTTGTGAGACTTTTAACATTTATCAGACTCTATCATTGGATGTTAGAATTGAAGTGAGCTCAAAAGTGTGACAGCGGCGATGCCCAGCGGAGGAAAAGCGTTTGGACGCATCGTATTAAGTCTACACCCTGTAAATGTTGATGTGATTTTCAAAAGGACTAACAATTATAATGATAGCATTCCATTTCTTCTTCTTTTCAAGGTCTAGGGGAAGATCACAATCGTTTCTCGAGGGATGAGACGTGTGTTGAGGATTATAAACAGTAGCCTACTGTGTAATTTAGCGGTATCCAATACACCGAGACAGCAGTCATCGCACGCTCCTGTTAGTTTAACTGCCCCTCAAGCACAAGCGTTTGGTCTTAACCCATCCACTGTAATTGGTCCTATCCTCAAGCTAGGAGCTTTCCTTTGATAAACACTTCACAAACTTTCGGCACTGTAGGAGAATGTGATGACATGAAAACGATCCTCGAGAGTAAGTACGGTCGACGGCACGAGATAAAATAAGGGCTCAGGGACAGGGAAAAAATACGTAAAACGCAGCTGTGCCGATTTCACATCAAGATTCACATGTCCCTGTGATTCTTGATTCATAGGTTGGGTTAGAGAGGCTTTACTGCCTTCTGAGCAGGGCGTAATTACCTGGTGAAACAGTCAACATTTCCCCAACTGTCTACAATAGATGGGATGCACTCGTGACTGTCTATGTCTATGACTGCGTGCACTTGGATGTCAGCATGTGGAAGGACCGGTTTATGTTCTGGACGGAAGGAACTGTGCATTCGGGGCTTAGATTGAGGGTTAGGGTTAGAGACTGGGGTTTGCTGAGTAAGATTAAGGGTTAGGGAAGAGATGAAGTCGATAGACTGTTTGTAATAAGCGTCAGTGTGTGTGTGTGCGCGCGTCCTAGACGGCCTCAACCATAGATACGCTGTCATCCTTTCTTTTTCCGGGCCTGTTGTAATAAACAGCAGTTTCATTTGTCGGGTTTCTATTCTCTCTCACTGCTGTGATTACGGGGTACTTTGGAGGATTCTCTGTTTGTTTTTATACTTCTGACATCCTGTGGGTGTGTGTGTGTGTGTGTCTTGTCATTGCAGCCCAGGTCAACCCAGACAGCCCGAGGCACAAATATAACTTCATCGCCGACGTGGTAGAGAGAATCGCACCGTCTGTGGTTCACATTGAACTCTACCGCAAGTAAGCGCCATGCACCTGTGAATGTGTGTGTGGGTTGGTGCAATCAGACACACAATGAAAGAAGTAATGAATCAAATATCCTGCACATCTGTACAGTAAAGATATGACACATTCCAAACAGCCAAGCACACAAAGTTAGTGCATGAAAAAGGTTAGCGCATGAACAAGGAATAATGTGTTAATGGCGTTTGTGTGTTGTGGGGACATTCCAGTATTTACAGGCCACCTGTGTCTACCTGCCGGGCCACGCCCATTTGTAGGGCACCTCGCTAGCTCCTTCACTCTTTCATCGCAATTCTCATCATCCTCTTTCATTTTCACACATCCAACTGTTTTCACACCCCACACTTCTTAGTCTGTCGTTGCCTGTAATCCACTTTTTTACATGTCTGCTTTGTAAGTCTCTTTCTCTCCTTCACCCAGCCCCTCTGTTTCATTCTTTCATTGCTGCCTCTGTTATCTACTTTTTGTCTCATATTGGCCTTTTTATACACCGGTGGTTTTCAAACCCCCTCCCCCGCCCGAAAGAATTAGGTTGCTTTTTAATCCGACTAATTTAACTGACGCTTTTTTCTTAAGCGATTTACAGGTAGGCTGGGTCGGGGATAGAACCCATGACCACCACTAACCTCTCACTCACCTATCCCGCAAAACACAATAGCATAAAATATTTACAGTATAGGTAGCCATAAACAATAATGAACTGTACTGTATGTATACCATCATTTATGGTAGATGATACACACTTGCTTTCATCGGTGAAGTGTATTACATAAACTTTTAACTGAATTACCTTCCACGTTACTGAAGTGTTGGCTGTAGGCTAGAGATTAATTTATTTAACCTTCTTCCACTGCGAGGTCAACTGAATGTATCTGATCCACTCAAGATGTTTTTTTTGTTGTTTGTTGTTTATTTAAAAGGCACCACACACTGTTAAAAAGATTAGCACCCTCTGCAGTCTAGGAATGATTATAGTCCATGAAAGTGGACTCCAAACTGTGTGTGTGTGTGTGTGTGTGTGTGTGAGAGAGAGAGAGAGAGAGAGAGAGAGAGAGAGAGAAAGAGAGAGAGAGAAAGAGAGAGAGAGAGAGAGCGAGCGAGAGAGAGAGAGAGTGAATGGATGTTAAATTGTGCGGTACTTTGATGTGCCTTGGTTTGCTTTTAGTCTCCAATACATAAAAAGACTACACGGAAAAATCCAAATTAATGCCAGTACTCTCCTCTCCACATTCCTCTCGCCTCCATCAGAATGACCTACACCAAACGGGAGCTCGCTGTGGCCACAGGATCGGGCTTCGTGGTGGCGGAGGACGGACAGATCGTGACCAATGCCCATGTGGTGGCGAACAAACACCGCGTGAAGGTGGAGCTCAAGAGCGGTGCCTCGTATGACGCCAAGATCAAGGATGTGGATGAGAAGTCGGACATTGCTCTTATCAAGATCGACGCACCGGTCAGTCAGAGCACCAAGAACACATGCCCGGCAAACGTGTGGTCATATACAGTAAATAGACTAAGCTGAAGCTTGCATACAGTTTTATTGAGCTAGTCACTCACACTTCCTGTGGAAAAAATGGCAGAATGTGTTGAGAAATCCATGTTGAGAGCTGAAAATAACGTAGCATGTGCTCAAGGGCAAAATCAAAGTGCGTGTTTTAAGTACGCTGCTAAGTATTTTTATGTTGTTAAATATAATGTCAATTCCTGTGAATTTGGTATGACGGATTTTACCTCTGTAGCACTTGAAGACTTCACTTTAGACTATGAAAGTAGCGTTAACATGCCAATCCAACAGAGGATGTGACTTTCTGTGGGTTTACAGAGTCTTCCCTAAATATTATGTCCAATCATCTTTAATGGGTATGGTCGAAATATTTTGGGAGGGATTGACAGAAGGCTCGGTGGAGCAAGTGGATGTATTCTCAGAAGCTCTCTCATAAATCAGAAGTCTATATCTGATCCCATGCCTACAAGCATTTGTTTGAACGGCGTTGAGTGCTTGAACACCCATGAGACAGATTGAGTTTTAACTACCAGCTTCCAGGCCAGAGAAACAGCAATGTTGCAGGAGTCATTTCCTAATTTCTCGTACCTCCTCATAGGCTTTTCTGGTTGAATCCAAAAGTGTCTAATGGCTCCCCAGGGCTGTCAATTGGAGGTCCCAAGCAGTCCCAGGAGAAACATTTCTTTCAAAATTGAAATCATTGAAGCAATATTGCATTTGCCTGGATTGTCTCCGAATATGAATATTAAACAAAAAGCATACATCACTTTAGGCGTAGCTGTTACTGTAGTAACTCTCTTCCTCATGCGTAAATTGCATCACTTCCTGTGTGCATATATATATTATTTCCCACCACTGTACTATCCACTACAAAAGGCTTAAAAGCTGCCAGCGTACATACTGTAGTTTGAAAGATATTTAGAGATATTTCATATAATTTTAGTGTATAGCAAACATATTTGGACATCGCTTAGTGGACCTTTAAGTTTCCCAAATCAAGCTTCATACATATTCTCTGAATCACAGTGTGACTGATCCTAGCGCCAAAGTATTGTTGACAAATCCGTCCCTGTGAGTGATTAGAGCCAAACAGGAAAACAACATTGACCTGCCAACATTAACGTGCTATGTAGCTCTCCAATAAAACAGTTGGGCATTATAGAAAGCAATTGAAGTTAACGTGTTTTGACACGAAAAGGTGTCAGAATAATCTACCTGGAGACGTCACTGTCCAAAGTGCAAGTGTTATTTGTAGCCGAATTACCCAAGTAAAGACAGCTGGCTGGCAGTTAGAGCAGGTTCTCTTGGCACACGCACACACACACACACACACAGGCTACAGAAACAACAACCATCAGTCAAAACGCCATGACTCTCAGAAACAACTTGGAAGACGCACAAACAATTACTCATAGATGAAAACCTTTGCTCTGCTTTGTTTAGAAGCTTTGTTTAAAAGAAATTGATAGTGCTAATAAAATAGTCAACTATAAAACATGTTCTGTTTGGGTTCCATTTTGCACAGGACATCCAGATATTCCCTGCTTTCAATGTCTGTCTTACTGTCTGTCTGTCCTGACTGGGTCCACATCTTTCATAATTCACAGCCAACAGTCCTATGAAGGAATTCCTGGCACAAAGGCATGGGACCATGGGCAATCCTGAATACATTCTGCTGCCTACTTTCATGGCTGGTTGGCACATTTGAATAGACCCTGACAACATTAACATAGGGCACACTGGTTCTGCAATATTCTAGGCGAGAGTACTGACAAATGCTTTGTTTTTGCTCAGCCCGGTGTGCGCCGTCTGAGCCCTACATGAAATACAGGTCTTCATTTGGAGTTTGCATTGATATTCATTCATATGCATTGTCAGCATTCCTATTACTGTAACTTAGGGACTGTGTTGCTGTAGCGTGATGTTTTTTGTTGTTGTGGCAGTTGCCAGAATCAAACTCACAATTTATTGTTCGATGTTGGCATTAGTGAAGAGTACAAATGATGCACCTTACAAAACAGCATAAGGTATTTATAATATTTCACTACCTCACGACCTGCCAGGCGAGCATCAGGTGGTTGTAATCAAATAGCTAACCTTTAGCATTTAACAGATTTATATCATGATATTAATAACAGGAGGGTTTGATGGCTGTAGTCTTAATGGGGACTGATTGAAGACATATTAGTATTGAGCTCTTAGTCCATTTGTTCACTTTGATGATGAGTGCGATAAGTGCCAAGTCAAAACAGGCCTCCTCTTCCATGCCCAACCCCCTAAATGAGCTTTGTTTACTTTAAAAGGGCCTCATGACTCACGTGTCTTATGAAACGGCAATCTCTGCTAAGTGCTAAGAGTTTGGGTGAGTGTGTATGTGTTTTGCGCATACGTGTGCGTGCAAGTGTTTATTGGTTCTGCGAAGTGTGGTTGATAGGGGGAAATTAGAAGATGTATAAGTTAAAGAGGTAATGAGAAGGCAGAAATGACAAGGAAAGTCTACGTTTTTGAAGGGAAAATACAGTCATCAAAATCTCTTAACTTGAAAAGAACAAGATAACTTTTCTGCTTTGAAATATTATTTTCCTATATTTGGGCTCCTTTAGTAATAAAAAGGTATCACTGAATTTATAGCTTATATACCAGGTCCAAAAAAAGAGACCCCTTTCCCATGGCTCCACGTCTGTTATGACAAACCATGAACGACTCCATAGAGATTGAAATGGCGTAGATGAAAGTGGTTTAGGATTGATAGCATAGTTAACATATAAAGCACATCTGGATTAAAACTTCAAACAAAAATACGAGTACACAAACTCATTCTCCAGGCGACGCATTGTTGAAGCACTGCTTTGCATTGGAAACCTGTGGAGGAGAGATTTCACAAGCACAATTCTTTCTGTTTATGCTATAAGAAATCATACTTAAATACAGACATTGATATAGGGGGAAAATATATGAATTACTCTATATTACACAAAATGTATTAATCTATATTAAACTGTTATTTTAAAACCATTGCTCTCTCGCTCTCCCTATTTAACTCATTTGTCTCTCCTCCGGATTTGATCTCCGGTTTGCAGAATATGAAAAACTGGGTCACTACCGTCAAGGTCACCACTGGTAATTACCAATCAATTCCACATGTGACCCTGTAAATTGAAACGTTGACTTTATTTCTGCTTAAGCCCAGTTGCCTCTGCTTTTCTTCCTATGTGAACATTAAGTTTATTGGTGGCAGGACCCGGTTGGTTTCTCTGGACTGTGGTTTTACCCCTCTTCTCTGGGGAAGACATTAGTCAGTCTACAACAGCTGGAACTTCACAGGGAAACAGACAGAGATGTAGTCACACGTTCCTGTGTGTATGTGTGTGTGAGAGAGAGAGAGAGAGAGAGAGAGGGAGAGAGAGAGGTTATTAGAGCAAAAAAGAATGAGAAAGCAAGAGGGAGAGATGCAGGGGAAAGCTATATTTGTGGGGGAGTCAGTTTGAGATATAAAGAGAGGGAGAGATAGAAAAGGGGGGAGGCAGAGAGAGAGAAAGATGTGGTCAAGGCCTGGAAAATGGAGCCATATGTCTGGGAGACGAACCAAGTGAGCTAATAGGCTAATGAGTGCACTATGTGATGTGGCAATTGGGACGATGGAGATAGAACTAATCATACATACTTCAGGTTTGACAGCCCGGTCATTAACCCCATCCTCCCATTCAGGAAGCAGTCATATTCACTTTGAAGCAGCCACACTAAATTGGAAGCATTCAGTTTAAATGGGAAGGACTTGCACGGACTTGAGCTCAGTCACGTTACAACACATACAGTGAGTGACCCGTTCACATGGATACAATGGTATGAACTTGAGTTGATTTTGATTATTTAATTTGACTTGGAAGGACTCACATTTTAGAATGTGTGCAGGCAGTGTTGTACCTTCAGTTTTGGCTAACTTTTCGAACAAGGCTTCAAGGTGTGGTAACTTTGGGAATTCAGCAAGAATGGGCAACAACCAGTTGTTTAACAAAATCACATGCAAGAAGGTGTTCCCCACCAATCGAAGTTACTATCTACCTGAGCAAGATGAGAGAGTGAGTTAAGGATTTGTGATTGTTACGGAGGGCTGGTCATACAAAGTTTCGCTTACTTTTCGCTACAAAGATTCCTACTGCACCTTTAAGGATGCACGGTTTAGCTCCGCATTTACAGGTTCGCTTTGCACATCAGTCTGACAACTCTCCGTTCAGCTGATTGGCTGAAGTTTGTCCATTTTTCTTCTAGTGTCTTTCAGACATTTCACAATTGGAAACAGTGAAACGCTTGTTGTTCTTTTTAGTTCAAGGTGGTCCAATTGCTAAACGACTTGTTTGACACCTATTGGCATCACCTCTATCACAAACAACTTTAAATGGAGAGTTTCCAGACTGATTTGTAAAGCGTAACAAATCGTGGAGCTTGCAAAAATCAGGATTGTTTTACCAGGCTAGGGGTATATAACTTTCCACATCAAAACCAGCATTTTGTACTATCCCATCTCTCTCAAAAGAAACAGGGCACATTGAAAGTCTTCAGTGTTCAACAGATGAATACTGTAATTTACAGTTAGCATTTTAAATTCTACTTATTTCAGATTTGCAAGTGTTGTAATGTGGCACTGAAAAATAGCTGGCATCGTGTTCAAAAGGATCAATGAAACAATACCAGTACTGTTTGTCTCCACATTACCCATTATCCAGTATTAAGACTCCAGTTGGAGTCTCTCTGGCGACAGTGGTTTGGGCAGTACAATCTTTGGATTATGACCTTATGTGTGTGTGTCTATAGTTGCCTGTATGTGTATTTAGTAAGGACAAATACAGTACAAATACAAATGAATGTATGTGTGTTTGTGTTCACCAGTGGCTGGTTGAGGATGCTTGGCTTTTTGCACATTTCCCCGGGTGTTCATGTGGGTTTCTACATGTGTATTAATGTGTGGGCCTGAGCCTTCTAATTGGTTCATACAGGAGACACGGAGGTCGCCCTCCACTGACAATGTAAAGCCTGCCGTTCTTTATGGACGGGCAGATGGGAAGTTAATCACATCCTCCACTCTTACGGTCCCTTTCCTTGCTCATGTGAAACCAAATGGTTCTCATACTTGTGGATGCAATGCGTTGGGAGGAGAGCCAAAGAAAGCCAGCTGAGCGGCCCCCTAACATTGACCTGGGTCCTGTTTTTCTTGGCCTTGGTCTACAGTAGTTTATAGATATGAAGGTGTAGCCTGGTTAAAACCATCCTGATATTAAGCTCCGCCCTCTTGCTTCATTATACATACAGTCTGGGAACCCTCAATTTAAAACCTATTTGTCAGTTGGGTCGCGAACCACCAACCAATTAGCTTCTAGGTGGGTAGTTCAGTTAGTTCTGTGGGTCTTTAAATGTAATGGTCCTCTGACCAGCTTCATTCTAACTGTGTTATTATTATTGACTTTAATATTAGTATGAGCAATTTACAATGTTATGCAGTAGGAGCTATACAATTGTACTGTTGATAGATAGCCTCAATAAAAGGGTGAGGAAGTGCCAACCTATGACACAGGGATGTGGTTTTTATCTTTAATTAAGTGAATGAATTAGTTCCTTCTATCTTAGGGTGCCACTGCTATGTCCCACCATTTGTTGTGTAAAAGGTTGGCAGGCTACAGCTGAGCACAGCACAAACAGGCTAGCCTCCTTGGCTAACACCCAGCCAGTGGGCAACAGCCGAGCACAGCAAGTCGAGGAAGACTGCCTTAGCTTGGCATGCGATGGTGTAGGGGGAAGGGTCTTGTGTGGCCAATAGCCCAAACAAGACCACATCTCATCTAATCAATGTGACCCAGGCATTTCCAAGCTGTGTCGTGTCTAGCCAACGCAGAGATATCCTCAAGCCTTGCAGTCTCCCAGTAAAGGCATGATCAACAATCATTGTACAGAGCGAGCTTACAGACATGTGTTTGCTTTTACGGCCTTCACAACACATGGAAGCCCTGTTGGTTTCCGCATATCATGTCAATGAGGCTATGGTTCACCCAATGCGGTGTAGTATAAGTTTATTTTACCTGTGCTGCTATACTGTTCCCTGCGGCATGAATCTGTTTCATTTATTTGGTAGGGCTTTGATTTGCACCAGCTTCTGTTACGCAGTTTGATGTGTGTGTTGCTTTTACAGTTTTACAAGCACACACTCTCGACAAGTACAAACACAGAAATACAGACAAAAAGACTAGACATCAGTGGCCTCAGTCACTTAAGAATGCAGGCATCGTACGGCCCTGCATCTCTCTCTCTCTCTCTCTGTCTCTCTCTCTCTCTCTCTCTCTGTTTTTTCTTTCTATTTTTCTTGCACACACACACACACACACACTAGTTACCGCGTCACTGGCTAAACCCTGTACCTTAATCTATTTTTACTGTATGTTAGATGCTTTAAAGTCCTGTAAAGTGAGGTTAGAAGCTACACTGAAGTCCGTACAGGTTGAAGTCATTCGAAAGAGAATAGTGTGTATGCATAACTAATGCCAGGTGTGTGCATTATAGGCATTATACACTTGTGGTTTAAGGGGTTCATAGCAAGGTAACTGCTTTGTGTGTGTGTGTGTGTGTGTGTGTGTGTGTGTGTGTGTGTGTGTGTGTGTGTGTGTGTGTGTGTGTGTTTGTGGGT
>JAOEHI010050939.1:0-19749 GCA_025447815.1 Percopsis transmontana | reverse complement strand
GCGCCCTAAGCAAACCCCGGCCACTGTGGTAAAAAATTATGGTTGGTAAGCGGCCGCGGGGGTGGGCCAGCCCGGTTTAAAAAAACAAAAGGTGCTTTTTTCCCCCCCCCCCCCCCCCAAAAAAGGAACAATCCCGGCAACGTTTCACCCCCCCCCCACCCCTTGTTTAAAGCACAGGCTGAATAACAATCCTCGGTACTGCCTCTCCTATAACATGGATGGTTCCTGTGAGACAGCCTTGCCAGTGTGACTTACAGTACGCGTAAAGAGAAAGGCAGAGGATGGAGTGAAGTAGGGAGAGCGCGCAGGGAGGGGAGTAAGATATGTAGGCGGTAGGTGGAGGAGCTGAACAGAACACAGCATCGAATCATAAATAGAACGAACAAGACGTCTGTAGTGCCAGTCTTGGTGCGTGTGCATGTATGGAAGGAGAATGTACCCCTGACGAATGTCAGGTCTCATTGGTCAGGTCTCACTCATAAAACACAAGCTAACATTTTAGCATGCAAGGGAAAAGGCTAAAATAAAGTCCAGAGGTTAAGCCTTGTGTCTATTCGCACACACTATGAATGCCATTTCCCCTTGCCTTGCTACTGAGACCACAGTCGGCCCAGAGGGGAGCCGTTTGTGGGTTGAATGATTCTTTATCGAGTTTTAACCCCAGAACCATTTGAAATTATTACATCCTTACATCCTATAATGTAGCTCGTAATGCAATGTGGATGTAATGTTTGTCATACTAGTTATTACCACTTGAAAATTGTTTCCTGTAAATCTGTGCCAATTTTGGCATCGACTTCACTGATGCACTGCAGAAAACTGTCAGACATCATTTTGTAATTGAAACGTAGTGAAGAAGTTTCAAAAGTTTAAAAATCAAACTTAGACAAAACATACTGATATAATTGGTCAATAGTTATTGACAGCTTCATTATCAATGGGCTTGACCATTTTACAACCATGAAAAAACATTACACTGTTTGCAAAAATGAATACATATACATTACACACCTATTGACGACTGGCTATTGCTAGATGAGTTTCTAAATGGAATATGGTAACAGACTTACTTTCAGAAGCTCCTGGGGGAAATCTTTTCCTTCGTTTAGCCCACATAAGTTGCCAATGAATTCCTGGCATGTCATCCTTTTTCCGATATTCTGAAATGTGTTTCAGAGTTCAAGTGAATTCAAGTTAAGATCATCATAGATGAAGTGTGTTTACATAAAGTATATTACTGTACACATTCGTTTACTGACATAGATAATTTGAGCAGTTATACATATTTCTCAGACCACTTTGCTGTAGTTCCAAAGTAAAAAGGAGCCCCTCACCCCCCCCCTGCCCTCCCACAACAGCATATATGAAATGACAATAAACTAAGCCTACCTTTACATAATGTTGTCATAGAGACAATTATGAAAGGTATGAACTATATATTTAGCTCTCAAACCAAGCCAGAGGCTGCAATTCAAATACAGGTTGCTTTATTAGAACTAACCAAATTTCTTACTTTAAAAAAATATTTTAAATTAAACTCGCATTCTATTTTGCCCATGCCACCATGGTGACACAGTAACAGCTTGTTTTCAATCTGTACTGCCCAGTTATGTGGCCCCTAGTACCTAGTAATGTACAGCATTTGATTTGAACCTCACAACAAGAAGGTCGCCAACATATTAGGAACTTACATTGCCATGCAGGTCTGTGTTTAACAGCATCAAAGCACACGCAAGGCAATGGACACCATCTGTGAAAAACAATTTCATGAGAGAGTCAATATCAAGTAGCAATCACTCACACACACATTTCAATCTTTATCAATATAAATACAACATACGTCATAAAACACTTTTGTAACGCTGGTTTCAGGGGAAATTCTGACATGAAGCTGCTGATCTGGCTAAGGTTATGGATACGATACAGAGGTTAGCCTGCTGGGGCGAAATCCCCAGGAGTCCCCCAGTCAGCTGGTCTAAATACGTCATGTTACCAATCGGAGCATGACTGCATAGCTAAACAGCGGTCGACTTACCAATATAGTCCAATGGCCTAATATCCACTATCTCTAAATTGTAATACTGTATGTTTCAATATCCCAGCAATTTATAAGCCCAACCAGAATGTCAGCTAGAAGAAAAGAAAAATGACAATTTACCTTGCGAAGAGATGGTAGAAGGGTTACATTGATAGTACCTATTGGAAAACTGAATCAAAACCCGCTCTCTCTCCTGGGTTTCACCCCGTAGTGCAAAAGCTTTCAAGAAATATCTGAGAAGAGAAGATTATGATGTTACTATCTGGACTATTAAGAGCAAACGGACAGAGACACTTGTCCTAACACAGAACTTCACACCTTCTATCCCTAGAACATTCTGTTTGTTAGATTTCCCTCCCTGCCTGCTCTGTGTGAGACTAAAGCCAACATCTCAATAAGACTACGAGTGAAGAAGGGTACCTGAGAGATTGGTCCAATGTCATTCCAGTAAATTCAAAAAAGGTGAGGTACTCTTCCGCAACCATTTTGCTGAAGTCGTCACTGTGGAAGATTGCAGAATTTAGAAACCGTATTAATGAGCATTATGATAGTTCTAAATATCATCCGAAGGAACATGTACAGGCTCATTGCATGACATGTCATCATAATCCCTAGAACAGATTCCAGACACTCACTTCTTGCCAAGGTGGTTGGCTACGTCAGAGCGGCGAAAGCCCTCCAGGTGGTAGAGACGCCGTGCCAGGCGCCGAGCAGCTTCCTGGTCCCCGTGGGTGCCATTGTGTGTGATGGCAGCGCTGTCCTTGAGACATCCCATGCTGGCTGTGACAGACTCCCAGTCAAACAGCCCTGCTGTAAGTCCCCCATCCTTACTGGTGAAAGTAGTAGAGAAAAAGACGAGGTTGGGGAAGAGGCAAAGAAGAAGAAGTCTTTCTAATGCTTAAATAAATAACACAAGTCATGTTATGTAATTAAGTGGGATGCATGCCAGGGTTTCTTTTAAAGAAGCATGTTAGTTTGGTAATGGTCCCAGTCCAACCCAATGGAATAACATGAGATTCTTTGTACTTGCAGTAAGTGCTGAACGTCAAAATTAAAGCTGTCAAAAACATACAGCGGGCATATATGTCTCGTGACCAGAGTGGGCGCCAACGTGCCAACTTCACACCCATGGGTTCAGTGGTTTGCATATTAATCATTAACACGACCTAATGTGTTTTAATGGCTGAAACATGGTGTATGATGGTGTTTCTTACCTCATACAGCCATGTAACCAGTGCTGGGGCTCCTGCTCTGGATTCTCAGTCGCACCGCCGTCCGAGGCTCCGGGTGACTGTGTCTCTGCTGAGCGTCTATCTGGCAACTCCAGGTAGGACGAGGTCACTTCCAGGGCAGCTTTCCCACCCTTGCCCGTCGCCATTACACTGAGGACCTCCTGCCTTCTGTGGTCACAGGTGAGCTCTAGAAAGTGCCCGGGCTCCTTGAGTCGCTGCTGAATCATCGGCGTTAGTGGTGCGTCTACAGAATAGCCTGTGTCAGTCTCGTCGTCTGCTGAGGATGACAGGGCTTCCAGAGAGTCCATGCTGCTATACAGGGTGTGGCAAAGGTTCTCCGACTCCAATATACGCTCAAAGCGCCAGCTAAAAACGTCGGTGGTGGCCTCCTGGCTTTCTGAAGAGCCCCTGCTTTCCCTTGCCCCAATGCCATTGGCTTGTGTAGTGCTGAAGCCAATTAGGTAAGAGGACAGGCATAGAGAGAGAGAGAAAAAGTTTTAATCTGGTTAAAATTGTGAATGCAAACGTATATACTATATACACTACATGAACAGATACGTTTTGTAGTTTGAGATGAGGTGAAACGTACCTGTTGGAATGAGTTTCTTGTACGTCGGGAATCTGTTGGAATACGTCAGGGACCTTGTGGACATTGCCATCCTTCACAGGTAGAGAGCACACTGTCTCCAAATGCCTGAGGGTGTCCACAAGACTCTCCAATGTCAGACCGTCTTCTTTTCTGTCCCTCTCTATTTCCGTCGTCTTTGAATAGTCACTCCCTTTAATTTGGCCCGTGACAATACACTCCTCGGTGGCGGACCCTAGTGGGCTCTTACTGAAACGCAGTTTCTTCACGGGCGTCCCCGTCAGCTGCCCTCTGTCTAGAAAGGCAGTAAAGATGTCAGGAACCTCCGCGAGGATTTTAGTAGATTCATCCAAAACGCCATTGCCTTGCAGTGTGGCCGTAGCTTTTGTGCTTAAGGAAGACCCAGCCTCTAAGCTTAAGGTCTCATTTGTACCAGGTTGTTCAGTTTCTACAAAGGGCACCTCTACCTCTGATCCCAGACCAGAGTGAAAGGTGGCACCCTGAGGGGGAGTGCCGATTGAAACCGGATTATTAATTTTTTCGTCGGGGGTAGTGTATTTGACATCTTGATACGCTGTGTTAATGGAGACGCCACCCTGCTCCTCAGTTACGGGGCTAGGGGGAACAGTGTCCCTGAGCAGTGCCTCAGCCCAAGAGTCCAGCAGGTAGGTGGGTGAAAGGAACAGGTCTCCGGGTGAATCCAGGCCACTCAGGTCCAAGATTCTGCTGTCCTCATCCGAGGTGTGGCCAGCCATTTCCGGTGATCCTCCGTACTTCGAGTTGCACGGGATCATAACTGCTCCGTCAGCGGCTGCATCTTGGCAGGGTTCCTGCTGTTCCTGCTGTTGTGAGCCAGCAACTGTAGCATTCTGAACACTGGCATTAAGGCTGTTCAGCAGTCTGGCCAAGTTCTCGTTAATCTCCAGGAACACATGATCTTCTTCAAAGTCATCCTTGAGGAGGTGGGCCTCCAAACTGCCGCTGCTGTCACCTGCCTGCAGCTTATCCTGGTTTCCCACGGATCCTGAAAAAGGATGGACGAAAGTACATTTAATATGGATGATATACAAAGATTGGAAATTCAGTGCTTTAAGAGTAGAAACAATAAACACAAAATACAAAACAATACAGTTTCACCATAGAAAGAATGATTACCGGTAAACAGATTGTGGTGTTAATATCAACTGCAGTCAGCAAGGGAAGTCATTATGTGGGTTTATAGTTTCTAATGCTACACAATGATGGTTTCTTAACAGCTGAGCTGGCTTTGGCAACAAAGATGCCTGACGAGCCAAGAGGGAGAGCCAGACTCAAGAAGACATATTGCAGATACTTTGTTTAAGTGGAGTTTCATATAGGGTGCAGCAGCATGGAAAGCAAACGTCTGGCTCGGGGAAGCAGGCTGGTCCCTTTAGTTTTACCCAGTCTCTAGCTCTTTGGTTGGTCTATTATGCAGTTTTTGCTTGTGTCCCCCTCACCATCTGTCTATCTTTCTGCTTCTATCAGAACACGTAAATGAGTGGGTGTGACTGTACAAAGTAAGAGGGGAGGAACTATTTGGAAGATAGGCTGTTATTTCCTAGTATGAGACACATGGAGGCACTGCGACATAACCATGATGTTAGACTGTCAATTGTTGTAATTGAAAAGGCAGTTATTGCAAGATAGCATGTGTCTTTTGATCTGCGTCATTTTTTTTGTTTCTTTGTTTGTAAATAGATGGTACAGATTATGGACATGTTTTTATTTTTTTACTTGAGATCTCTTAAAAAGGTTTTTGGTGCACTGAGCCTCTGCATAGTCTTATGTTTTTTATTTAAACCGCAAAGCCTGATATCTTTATCTATGGTTGTCATTGTAGACAGAATATACAATTCTATAAACTTCTTACATACATGAAAATATCAACATATTATTTTGATATAGTTTAGTAACAGAACATAGACGTTGCATAAAAGGGGCTAGCAACAGCACCACCATTTGGCCCAGATTTGTAATTGTCTTATATTTATAATTTACAGTTGGGCAAGACAAACTTAGTGCTAGAAACATATCTTCATGAGCTCATGTCCTTGCTGAAATTGTGTGAACAGATATACAAAGCCAGCTGTGTGCTGGTGAAAATAACACAGTGTTGAAGCTGAATGTGTAAAAATAGTACCTACCACTTTGTAAACAGCTGGTCTCTTTGGGGTTTCCAAACAGAAACTGGTACTTAGCCTGGGCAATACTTTGTGCATGTGTGGATGAGTAATTACCACAAACACGCGTTTCTGCCTGCAGCAATAAACAAAAGATTAAAAAACTGGATTTAGCTGTGATGTATTTACATGTGACTAAGGTGCCCCAGGGCTACATGACACACATGACACAAAGAGCTCAACTGTTAGAGTTCTCTTGAGTCACAAGAGCTCATTTAACACCAGTGGTAAAGCAGTCATTAAATTGTCAAGAGAATTGCTGATCAAGTATATGTTTAGTTTAGATATGTGCCATTTGCAAATAACTGTTATCCTATTCAAGGGAGTCTGAGCAGCAGTTAATGACTCATTCGCCCCTGCTCTGAGAACAATGACAGCTGTTGGACGCACTATAAGACACAGAGAAATAAAATACAGAATACAAATACAGATAAGATAAATTAGTAGATTTATTGTAGCCTATTCAGATAAAAAGCATGCATAGCAGAGTTAACATTAGGTGTCATGATTGGACTCTAAAACGCATGCAAGTATGAAAGAATCTTTGTAGTCATAGAAATTATGTCTGTCATGTGCAGAACTATCCTAAGCCTATGGGGTCCCACTTGAACCACAGACTGAGCCATCCGGTCTAAATCAAACAGTTAAGTGTCTGTGTCTATATCTATATATCTATATATTTATATATACACACACACACACACACACACACACACACAATACATATATATACATAGTAGTAAGTATTAAGTATTAATAGTAGACATAATTCATTTTAACAACTGCGGACCGTCTTGAACTAGACCTGTTAGTAATAGGCTACTCCATTTAGGATATAGCCTAGTATGGAGCTGTCTGTCTCAGATGTCTGTAACACACTTTTTTGATATGTTTACAATTCCCAAATGTTTCAAGAGAAAATATGATCCTCATTTTAAGCACTGATATAACGAGTAATTGCGAGAGAAAAAATGTAAATTAAATTACTGCCGTCCGTTCATGATTAGCTAGCAAACCCACATAGCTCTGTGTCAACATTTGTGGTTTGCCCCTGTCAACCATCTTAAAAGGAAATTATCAAGTACATTGCTAACAATGCATTTTATAGCACAATCTGATAATCTGAGTGATGGGTTATTGCTTATATGAAGCTAGCAAGTCTGCAAGTAGAAACGTCAATGCATTTTCAGAGGGAAAAAAGCTTCGTACTCGGAATATACCGTAACCTATGACAAATAGAATGTACGTTGTCCTACCCTGCAGGGGACACCTATGTTTCTCCGGTGTACGTCGTTAATTGATGGCCAGTTGAAAGCATACAATAGATAACAAAGGATAATAACTCTTCCGGACCCCCAGTAGCATTTGACCTTACCGTCATGACAACAGAGAAAACAAGTTCCGGGTGTTCCGGAGCCATTTAAAGGAATAGTGTGAAAATTACATCTGGTACTTTAGTGTTCAGTTTAGGTCATTTTGGCCAACACCTACAGTTGTCTAAGCTAAATCAAACCAAACAGTTATGGAGCTTGGGCCAATAGGCCAAGAAGATAAGTGTTATCTTTTTTAATGGACCAACAATATACTGTATATCTGAGACCAACCACTGCTGGTAAAATATGCCCTTTTTTTTTTTTTTACTCAAGGCCCAGGTTAGTTCAGGATTGTGTAAGGATCTGAAATTACAGCCAACAGGGTCGGGACATAAAACAATCACACATCTGACTGATTATCATCTTTCAGTACAACTGATGATTGGTGCAATTTTATTCCTTTCATTTTAGAATCAGGTCATTTAGCAGACACTTTCATCCAAAGCCATTTACAATTACATGGTGCTATTACATGGAGCAGATAGGGATTAAGCATCTTGCTTAAGGCTTAAGGATGCTTACAGGTTGGGTAGGATAGGCTATTTCTGGGGCTTGAACCCACAACCTTCCGGCTGGGAGTCCAACACCTAGACCACTAGACTATCCTTTCCACACAACCCTCCTTGCTTCCTGTGCTCTTTAAAAGTTTCTTCTTGTTATCTAAATTCACTGCATCTCTAAAGCCAACCTCTAACATTTGAAGCAATCAAAGAAATGTATGGCTTTGAAATACAGAATATTCACTTACATTGAAGTTGTTGTAATTCCAACAAATGAAGGGATTACATTTAACATCAGTAAGATTCACTGGAGATATACCGGAAACGTCAATGTTTTTTTGTCAGACAATTTACTTATCTCAAGAGCAGATGCCACAGATTAAATATTTTCTGGACCATTTAGTTTAAGGAATGATAAAAAATAAAAGCCCGGGATGCCTAGCAGCTATCATTTCATCTGGGTGGGGAGCTAGGAAGCAATATCTTCTTATGGACCACAATGAATTTGGTTTTCCTTCTGACAAGAAACTTGTCTGAAAACAAAGTTATAGACTTCTAAATTCTGAATCACATATTTACAGTAAAGAATGCATTAATGTTGTTGGAAAAAAAGCCACTAAACTATTAGCATTTCACACAGAAATAACATAATTGTATATTAAAGATTGTGACACCATAATTCTCAACTATACACTCTAAACTACACAATGCGACTAACACCAAAAAAAGATTTAGAATGATAATTTTAAAGATAGACAGAAGCAACTCACTTTTTTGACTGCTAGAGGGTTACTGGTGGTTGAAGTAGTTGTGACATCAGCAGACTGGCTAACTGAATGTGAAGTGTCACATAAATCAGAGTTTATAGCTGAATGCTGAGAAACACTCTTTTGGAGACTAGGTGGAGGGACATCTCTGAGGCTCTTTTTCTCTGCTGTCCAAAATAGACACTCGGATAACCGTGAAGACTTTTCCTTTACTGCATAAAGGAAGGTCTTACATTCAGGGTTATTGAATACATCTCTCTTTGGTACCGTTTGTGGAGGACTTGGAACTCCACCTGCCTGCTGGCTGACACCGGTGTTTGTAGGCTCAACGGGATGTCTTGTCTTCATTTGTGGTTTGTAATGAGTATTAGAGTCCTCTGCTGGATGCAAAAAGCTGAACCATGATGCAGCAGAATAAGACTGAGACGGAGATGCAGAATCACTGATCCCAGATTTATGTTCTTGATTCTCTTTAATCATCACTGCAATCTTCTGTCAGCAAAGTCAGACAGACTAATATAAAATAAAAATCTGGAATTGAGTGAAGGTACCTTCAAAAACATAACCAAACATACTGTAACCAAAAACACTTCTATCCAGGGAAATCACAAACTCCTTCTCCTCCTTCTTGAGACTCAGCATGTCTTGTCTGTCTTTAGGTAGGCCTATGTGGGTGGGTGTAAATTATACTATGTTAGATGTAGGGCTTTTATGTTTAAGGAGTGATATCAGGTCACCATCACCCATGACTTTCTTGGCAGATGCCGCCAGTTTGATAAAACTGCAGGAAATCTTTGCCTTGTAATGATGATTGCCCATTTCCTCTATGGGAGAGAACACTCTTGCAAAGCATAAGTACGAGAAAGAAAATTATTGTAGTAGACCTAATTGTAGCGCTGAAAATACGAAATGAAAAGCTCAAAATTTAAAGTTCAATTATTTGAATCAAAATATAAATAAAGACGTATTTTTTATTCATTTCAATTTTATCAAATAGCTTACCTACTGCTACCAGCGGGCGTGGTTAAGAAAACCGGGTCACGAATCTTTTATCGCCAACACATAGAGCTTTTATTTTGTACAATGTTTACCGGAAGTTGTATTTTTATACTACTACTGGCTTTTGCAGGTGTCATCAGATAAACGGGTCTGGAGGCGTGAGCTTCACATGTTTCTGCTGTCACACAGGTTAGTTAATAGTCTTGTAGTTAAATTTCTATATTCTATACAAGTAACAATGTATTGTTTCCTCAAACTCAAACAAACATTTTTAAAACCACGATTTACAGAAAACGGGATAGTTATATTAAAAAAAGCCGTTGGAAATGGACGTCAAATCGCATCCTATGTTATTTTTCTTTCGAGCTAGTGCAAGAGGAACTGGCGTACAATTGAAAATCCTTAAATGGTTATTTGCTATTATAAACTGCTGAAAATACCCAAATACACGAAATACCTTTCATAATCATTTATTTTGCTGCCGGGGTGTTGGCTGTGCTTCGACCCATTAGATGAAAACCGGGGAAATCCGGCCTGTCGTGATTTTTAACACAATCCTATTTGACGCCTTTAAATGTATTATGTTATTAAGATTATAAAATATCTTACACTGTTTTTATTTTTTATAAAGAAATTTGACCTAACGTGCAGATGGATCTAAATGAGATGCTCCTTTGCGCAGATTGCATAATAGTTAGCCTACGAATTATAGCTAATGTGAGCATGGCTATTTTTGTATTATGGTTTTGTCTTGTATGCATTAAAAATGTATGATATTATAACATAGTAGGAATTGATGTGCAATGCTTTAATTAAATCAATGCACCTGTCCATGTGCTCCACTGGAGTACAGTAACGTTAGAGCTAAAACGTGTATATTTGAGGCATAGAGTTAAAATTGTATAAACTAGTTTTGTTTTTGTTTTTTAACATTGGCTTTTTAATATATCCACCCCTTTTATCTATTAGTTTAGGACAAATTGTAGTTTAATGTCTAGGAAGGTGGGGTCACGGAATAGGCTGCTAAATAGCAGGGAAGAGCCCAGACAACTGGTCTGCATTTACAGGGAGGGGACGGCCTTTATTTTAATGTTATGTTAATTAAACTAAGGGATAGTTTGGATAGTTTTTTTCTATTTTCTACTCTGCCATGATGTAAATATAATTTTATTTACCTTCACTGATGACAATTGACACTGATTACAAGTTATAGATTCCCCAGTTAAAATGGAAGTAAATAGAACAGTACATTAGTGCTTAAACTGATACACGCGCAGCACTTTCTTTAGCAATTTGAGAGATAATATTTTGTTTTCTCCCAATTTTCAGTCACGCTACATTTATAAATATGGAAATGGATATCAGTGGAGTGTCTAGGTCGTCCACCTCTATTGTACCTGCTGCTGAGGTGAAGGCCACACTCAAACCGGAGGTGGACAAACCCCGATGTGCCAGCACACCTTGTTCACCCATCAAAAGTACTGTTGCAGGATACCAGATCGTGCACATGGACTCAAACTACCTTGTGGGCTTCACTACGGGCGAAGAGCTGCTCAAACTGGCCGGGAAGTGGTCAGCCAGTGCTCCCGAGAGTAGCCATGTAGTAGAGGCTCTATCTGGCTCAGTGCCGCGACCTGTGCCCAAACCAGTTGACTCAGGTATTCACCGGAGCTCTCGCACCTTTAAGACCAAAAGCCGCTATTACCAGCCATATGACATCCCCGCCACCAACAGACACAGCAGGAGGCGCGCACCCAGTTTGTGCGAGGGCTTTTTGACTCACGGGGAAGCCAGCAGGGGCTCGCACCGGCCTCTACCTCTCTGCCTGCTCAAAGGAGCAAGGGCCCCGTCCAAGTCTCTGGACTACCTCAATCTGGACAAAATGAGCGTCAAGGAAACCGCAGACACAGAGGTGCTGCAGCACCAGCTGCAGCACCTCACGCTGCGTGGAGAGCACATGTTCACCAGGAACAAGACATGAATACACACAGTGAAAGCCTTAACAGACACCATCCACCCTGCCAGGGATTGGGGTGCTAATTTAAAATCTGTACTCGGATTATAGGTTGCTAAACAAGTCACTCACCAAGCCGATAATCTTGTTATTTTATTAAGTGAGAGATAAAAGCAGGTGTCTAAGATCCAAACAAATTATTATTACCCTATAAATATACACTTCTCAAGAAACATGCTTAAGTTAGTACTTTAGTGGTTGTTAAGTTATAAAATGTGTATGTCACAATTAGCAATAACTGATTAACTTATTTATTAACAATGTTGTGTGTTTGCGTGCGTGCGTGTGCGTGTGTGTGTGTGTGTGTGTGTGTTTTGTGTTCCACTTAAATCTGGTATACTGGAATTATACCAGGCCTATATTGTAGAAAGAGGGTTACTTTCCTGCACCACTGGACACTGAACATACTCACACAGGCCTAGCATTTCTAGACACCATAGCACATCTTTATGTTATCAAACAATTTGACATCAGTTAGCATATACTGTAAGAAGCTGCAATATTGTGTTTAAAAATTAACAAAATTAAGAATAAAGCCTCATCTACAATTCATAGGTAAAATCTCTCTTATACAATTCTATTTTACCTCATGCCAAACAATGTAAATATAGACTTTATATTCAACAGTATAAAGACTGACAACAGACTGTTACACGATTAAATGTTATTTTAAACTCAGTTCCTTGACAGGATTTTTTTTAGGGGAGGCTTATATTCAGTGCCTAAGGTTAGTTTACTTATTAATATACTGAATTAATCTTCCTTCTAAGGTAGATTTATTGTGTTTTGCAAAAGTATTTACTCCCCCTTCAACACCACACATTTGTGTCACAATAAAGAGGTTTAAAAACTTAAACTCAAAATCCCTTGGATATCCAGTTTGTAACAAAGAAATGTTGGGAATGTGTAAGGGTCTGAAAACTTCTGCAAACTACCGTATACTCGCAAGTAGAGCTGTTACAGTGTGAGAGGGTTTGTCCACATGTCGGTAGTGTTTTGCTTTTTGTATGCTGTTAACTATCTGGATTGAGGTTTAGGCTAAAAGCTGCATCAATTGAATCTTATCATTGCCTTTTGAATCAAATCAGTCCTGGTTAACACCCCTAATAGTCTCATTCTAACTGCTGTTTTTTATTCATTGTCTTGTTTCCCGTTCTACAATCGAAATGGATTTGTGTAAAAAGGTTTTGAAATATGTAGACCACTTCAAAATGAAGAAAAAAAAAACTATCAAAAATAAAGAATAAACTTTTGAGAATAAAATCAAAACTTTAAATATACAAAAAGGTAAAAAATAAATAAACTTGAGAAAATTGACAACACTGAGCCTGCTTTCATCCCAATGCAATGCCTTATTATGCTTTACTATAAGATCACTTTGCACAATGTAGAAATATTTGAGCAAAAAGTCATATTGCATTTAACTTTGAAGAAAATGTGTCATAGATTAATACATATTCATTTGTAAACTGATATTCCACTATTCTACGGATATCCCACTAATGTTTAGAATACTGACTTTCAGAAAATGAATACAGTATACTGAACAACCGTGTAATGTAAGATGTCTCTTCATTTGTCAACAGAACAGCCAGCAACAATCCACTACTAGTTTTACCTTAAATATGCTAGCTATGTATCTGTAAACAACAATTTGTGACAAAAAGTTAATTGTGATAGATTTAGGGGACTTTTGGGGAGCATTTAAAAAAGATTTTGATATGGATCTTGTTTTGCAGGTAAGTTAAAGTTAAATAGAACTTAGTGTGTCTGTTGTTTTAAATGTACTATTTTGTTTGAATGGGTGCCAACCTGAACAAACAGTGTATTTTCACTGTTGACCCAGTACTTGGGTAAAACACATTGAGAATTATTTTGCATGAAACATGCTATATAATAAAACTTGATTGAATTGACTTTTAACTAATACATTTGGAATGTGCCATGAAAGTATCTAAAAAAAGTTAAATGTGAGTGCTTATTCTACATATTTGCATTTACCATTGGCTTGATTCAATTACTCTGTGGCAAGATATTGTATAAAACACACAATTGCCAAATAAATCTACACATCCTTATTGAATTTGCAATATTTGTTAATATAAATGTTAAGCTTCTTTTATAATAATAAAAACAGAAATACTTTACCCAAGACTTCTGTCTAAGTACCTTTTGCTTAGATTACAGCAGTAGGTTTGTTTGAATAGGTTTCTGTCAACATTGCACACCTGATTATGCAATTCTACCCCGCTCTTCTTTGCAAAAGTACAGAACCCCCTGTGATATGGGGGATCAGTCCAACTGTGAGGGGATCTCCTGTCTTCAGCCCTCTGTGGGCAGTCCCCAGATTAGTCTCCAGTTTTTCTGAGACCCTCAATCAAAGACGCCAAGACTTGCTTTAGGCGAAGCACGCTGGATTATGTGCCAAATGTGGGTGAAAATATTGCATTTGCATGCCTATGTTATTTAACATTTAGTGAAAAATACTCTAACAGTAACCCTAACCCTGTATACGAAAAGAAACATCTAAAAAAAATTTAACCATTTGAATTGAATTACAATGAGAATTGTTGTACAGGATTCGGGTCCCGGTTCTCAGGGATATTTACAGTATCTTGGCTTTTCAAAGACATTCCTTGAATCAACAGTTAAGAAATGCTTTATTGAAGTTGGCAGACAAGCAATTCAAATGTTTGATTGTGTAAAACAAAACCATCCCTATCCTCTGGCCTATATAAGTGAGAGTGACAAGCTTTTGACACACTATTGCAAATCACTATTCCAGAATGAAGACCCTTGTGTTTTTCCTGTTGGTTGCTGTGGCCCATTCTAAAGTGTACGAACGCTGTGAGTGGGCCAAGGTGATGAAGGCCAATGGTTTGGATGGTTTCCGTGGCTATAGCCTGGCCAATTGTAAGTCCAGATCTCTGTTGTGTGTTGTTGTCTGATTGAATCTGTATTATGTTTTAATGTCTGTCAATTGTTGTGTTGTCTGAGGGGTGTGCCTTACCAAGTGGGAATCGGGATATAACACTCAAGCTACCAACGTTAATACTGATAAGTCCACCGACTATGGCATCTTCCAAATTAACAGCCGGTACTGGTGTGAAGACTATAAAACCCCTAGGGCCCAAAATGTCTGTGGCATCAAATGTAGCCGTGAGTAACATTTTACGTTTTGTTTAGAAGCACTTGATTAAGCCTGACTTGTGGAAAGAAACATGTAGGTCTGATGTCAAGAAAATTTAATTTACTAAAAATTAATAATAATGATAAATTAGAAACGCCAATAACTATGTGAAGAAATACAATATGTTATATATTCAATGTTATTTCAGTATTTTACAATGTAAGCCTGGTTCACCCAGTTTTCTTGCTAACACATTGGTGTGGTTAAAATGTTACTTAAATTTACTTTAAATGAGTGGACACAGCTTACTCACAACTTGCTCTTCAGTTATTATTCATGTATTTATCATAAATACTTATACTTAACTTCTTTTTTTTTTATATAGAACTTTTGACTAATGATGTTAGCCTTGCTATTAGTTGTGCAAAGCGTGTTGTTCAAGACCCTAACGGCATGGCGGCATGGTAAGGATCTATTTATTTTATTTTTTGTCTTGAATGACATGATGCTTTTGATATGCATTATTGCTTATCAATTATTGTTCAATATAGGTATGGCTGGCGTGATCATTGTAGGGGTCAAGACCTGAGCTCCTATGTGGCTGGATGTGGCTTGTAAAGATTTGCTATTTAAAAATGTGTCAAAGCAAACTGAGCTAATCCAAATTTGAACTAAGTTTTTGTAACAATTGTTATCAATAAAAATCACAAGGATGCCGTTAAAATAAACCAATCATTTGAGTTGTTCTATGCACATTATAACAAGTAAATTGAACTGAACAAGTCAAATAAACCATCAGACACTTTGGGATTTGTTTGTGTTTATTATTTGGCCAAACATTTAGGCACTACTAGGCAATATTAATAGTTGCACAAAATACAAAAAGCATAAAACAAATGAAGGGTAAACAATCTGAAATGGTTATAATAGGAGGAAGAAGTATGCCAGTGCAAAGGCATTAATGGGGCAGTATTTTGTATTTTATTTGTTTTCAAACAAAAAGAAAGAATTTTCAACAAAAAACACTTGACAGAAGTATAGGCCTACTGTGGCCTATTATATAAATAGATCATTGAGCTGTCAAGTTTACTGCATCTTGACCAGAACAATGGTTAAATGTTTATTTTATATAAATAATTGACATAAATCAACATTTTCAATTACAAAAGGAAACTACATTCAAGTCTTAACAAGTTCCTCTCATACAAATACTGTAGAAAATACTGTAGATATTTAAATACTGTAGATATTTATTTATTTGTAGACAAATAACACAAAATAAAACGAGTTTGTTCTTTTCAATGATAGATACTGGCTCACATTTTTGTCTCTTCCGGTGGTCGATTCATGTAGTCCTGAATGACCTGACACAAAGGCAGCCACTTGCTTATTGATGCTTTAATAGCTACACTCCATCTGTAAAACAAAGAAAAACATCAACAACAGTCATGAAACATTCATTTTTAATTTCGCCACTCCTCTGTCCTGACTCAGGAAATTATAGCACCTCACCGCTTGTGTTCATTCGGATTTTCAGCACAGAGATAATATGTTTTGAACTCATCGGAGGGAGGTCTTAGCTCCATGGTGGATTTCTTGGATCCAAACGGCTGCTCACTCACTGTGTAGCCCTGAAGATAGATCCCACCTGTGGGTGGAGCATGAATGTATACACAGATCAGACTCTTATATCACTGCTTGATATCTCCCAGTAGCTATTAGTAAAAAAATAAATAAATACCCAGTGCATGAGTTGAGCGGATACCGCTGTAGAAATACAGACAGGCATCTTTCAGAATGCAATAGTGCTGCATCCACGTGTCCTTGCTTTTATCCATCTTATGAAGCAATCCCAGGCACTCAGGGTTCTTTACCGCCAGTGGGGGCAGGCTGGAGTTGTGTCTAGTCACATCCACCCACACATGGTTCTTAGACATGACAGTAAATTAAAGTAGTTAGTTCACTGTATATAATTTATTCTGCTTAAGGATTTAAACTCAGACCAGAAAATTCGCAGATTATATAAAATGCTACTTTAAATACACCATACATCAAATACAAGAATTTTCTATTTGTGATATTTTTCGCTATTTTTCGCTATTTTTCGCACAGTATTAGCACCCCCCCCCCCCTGCCCCATAATTGAAAACATCACAAGTGAGTACAAAATACAAATTGTCATTGAAGCCACTTCTAATGAAATTATAATCACATCTGATAAATATAGTTCAGGTTAAAGCAAGTCTTACCTGTGTAATGGGGTGAATAGCTTTCTCCATTGCATCCAGCCACCTTAAACACAATTTTAATGATTTATTGTTATCATAACACAGCATTGTGACAAAGGCCGCTAGTTATTTGAAGCTACATTTCATTTAACTTTACAAATAAAATCGTATATAAACATTTAATTTTATAAAAAGAAAAAAAAATGACTTACACAAAATAAAATCTTTCAATATTGTAAAATACCTCTTCATCTCCTGATTAGACGTGGCACAGAAGAAATACACTCGATTGGACAACAGGGGGCAGCACTTAAACACAAATGGTTTCCCCAGAGTTAAGTCCTGTCCTATCTCAGCCCCTTCTAGCTTCACTGCTGACAGAGCCTGCCTCCTGCCCTCATCCTAATAAGACAAAGCACAGTCAAGACAAAAAGGCTTCAGCGATTTTGTTAAGCTATTTCCTTTATAAAAAACAAACGTGTTCTTCATGATGTTGAGGATAATGGTGTTCCTCACCCGTTTATGTCGGTAGTAGGACAGGCAGCCGTCGTGTGCGAGGACATACCACCTCCTCCTCCAGCCCTTAATCAGCCCAGACTGAGTGCGTTTATGCAGATAACCGCGGCATCCTGGCCTTGGGGTGTTCGGTCCGCGAGCAATGTCTGATCCAATGGTCAGGGTCAGAAGGTCTGGGCCTGCACAATTAACACAACAGCATTACAATAAAGCTCTCCTCCAAACACTGTAAAAAAATTCTTACAGGAGTTAAATGTAGGTGTCTTTGAGTAGGCTACCCTGAAAAAAGCTATATAGATAACATGTATTATTATTATTATTATTATTATTATTAAATGCAAAAACTTTTCCTTAATGTAAAAGTTGTCACAATCCTGGTGTCTTTGTTTTTCCATGTTGTGTTTTTATACAGTATGTATGCCATGTTCAGTCTTCTCCTAGTGTGTCTGTCTAGTGTCCTTGTGTTCTGCCTGGCCCTTTTGTAGTTTCCCTTTTCCCTTTTATAATCTGTTTCCTTCTCCCGATCCCTGGCCCCTACCCTTTACCATCTATCTGCCTCACCTGTTTCCCATGGCCCAATCAGCCCTATAGTGTATTTAGTCTCTGTTCTCCCCTTTGTCTGGTCTGTTCCATCTTGTGTGTTTTGCCACCTAAGCCCTGTTGACCTGCCTTTTTACCTGCCATTGTTTTGCCTGCCTTTTTTAGATGCTGTGTTGCCGACCATAGCCTGTTCTTGATTTTGCCCCTGCCTGCCGGACTTAAAAAATTAAACTTTAGAACTTTATTCTGTCCTATGATTGCATTTGCGTCTTGCTCCGTTTCCTTAAAAAAAGTTCTTCAGGAGAATTTAAAAATATTGTTTTTTTTGTATCCACCGGATAGGCACATTTTAAGTCCTTAAAATTTTAAATTTTTTGTTTCCATGTCGGTTTTCCACGTCTGGAAAATACCTTTTTTCTTAGGAAATGTATATAAAATACTGTGCATACTTCGTACTTTCTGAGTGCTTGTGCTGTACCCAATAAGACATACAATTGTGCTTGAAATAATTTACAATAATCAATTCTATCCTGCCAAGATCTTTATATGATGACAAATTAGATTTGATTTAACCAGTTGGAAATGTATACCTTGTTTAGAAATATAGGCAACCAATGCACCAGGTAAAACTTATGGGCCTTATACTGTATGTTCTGTCTATTTAACATACCTTGCCTGGCCAAATCAGCAGCCTCTGAGTGTGGAACGCTTGTCACGTCGGTTCCGTTAACGGCCAATACATAGTCTCCCACACACAGCCCCGCCTCCTCAGCAGCCCCGTCTGAAATGACGTGTTGTTAGGAGGAGGGGCAAGGGGGTCATTCATTAACAGGCAGTTCAAGGGAGTGAGTGAACCCTTCACCCACCACCAGAGCTCCTGTGCTCACACCATTCTCTACCCCTCCCCCTACAGCTACGTGCATAGTTTGTGTTTCACATAAGCTAGGACAGAAATGTGAGGTTCTGGGGTCACTATAACGTAATTTAGGAGTGCACATTTAAATACAACTATGTCATTTAGCAGATGCAATTGTGAAAGTGACTTTAGGAGCAGGTAGGGGTTAGAAATCTTTCTCAAGAATTCTTACAGGCAGGCTGGCCATGTTGGGGAATGAACCTACAGTAGGACCCTCTTGGAGACAACCACCCAAAATACCCTATGGTCCTCACCAGCTAAAGCCAATTTAAATGATTAGTGTGAATTTGCTGCGATTCCAACATGAACTATCAATATATATTTTTTAATCATCAAGTATTTATATGCTTTAAGCCCCTACCACTATACCTCACCAAGATCTGTTGTGAGATGCAATGATATGTTTGCCTCAACAGGGACTTGAACCCTGGACCCTCAGATTAATCATCTGATACTCTACCGGCTGAGCCAAATCACATGGTTTGTCTTTGTTTGTAATTAACATTTAAATTGCACTTTTATATGCAGCTTTGTATGTTTAAAGGACCTAAAGGCCTAAGTGACAGGGGACAGGATAGTGTAGTGGTCTAGGCGTTGGACTCCCAGAAGGTTGTGGGTTCAATCCCCAGAGGTGGCCTACCTGTAAGCATCCTTGAGCAAGATGCCTAACCTCTATCTGCTCCATGTAATTGTAAGTCACTTTGGATAA
>JAOEHI010050938.1:0-19752 GCA_025447815.1 Percopsis transmontana | reverse complement strand
TGTGTGTGTGTGTGTGTGTGTGTGTGTGTGTGTGTGTGTGTGTGTGTGTGTGTGTGTGTGTGTGTGTGTGTTAAAAATAGTGGGAATGTAAATAAATAAAAGTGGCTGATAGATGAAATCTCAGCACCCAGCATTTTTGCAACCAGCTAGAATATGACTTTAATATGATCTATATGATTTAAAATTATTGGTTACCTGACAATGATTGGTTACCTGACAATGATTGGTTACCTGACAATGATTGGTTACCTGATTGGCCACTGCCAACATATACCAGCAGTTGATATTTTTGAGATAATACATGGAATAACAGTCTTATGAATGGGGCTGGAGTACAGCAGACAATATCACAGGGTTCATTCCAGTTTAGAACCTTACTCAGTTTTACAAAAGTGCAAATAAAGCATTATATTTTTGTAGCCTTTGCCTTTTATTCACCACCTAAAAGAAACGTTTTCGTGTGCATGCACCGTTACATTTTTATATGTGTTCTCTCTGTGCTGAAATGAAGTTTATTATTATTATTACTATTGACCTAAAGCAGAAAGGCCTTGACAAATAGTAATGTGTTGCAGGGATGAGGAGAAAGGGAAGAGGATGTGGAGTAAATACCTGGAGAGAGAGGACAGTAAGATAGTTGGTGAGTACACATTGGTTACATAGGCATCACCTAACACACAGACAATACTGTATGTGGTGTCAAGTAGTCAAGTCATTAACTACAGTAATCATCTGTAACTTTATCGTTGCAATAAATATTTAGCCATTATTGATTACGGATGCAACGGTACAGTGAGTTAAAAAGTATTCTGCCATTTATTCTGCCAGTGTTAGAGTGCCATTGGTTTCACTGGTATATTCAACAGGTATGTATTAGCACGCAGTCAAGTAGATGCACAAGTTCAGGAGCACTGCTGTCAGCCGTACTGTACTGTGTCAGCATTATGAAAGAATCGCATCATTGAAGGGGGTGTGATTGGCGTGTGAATTCACCAGTTTGTGGGCCGTACTTTAAAACAGGGTGTCTGTGTCAATTGGTCTTCAGTTTCCTTTTTCCCTGTGATGTTTCGTGGAGTTCGGGAATTAATTTGCTGCTGAAATTTGTGTGGGAAGGGACATTGTAACACGGCTCCATTTTTTTTCATCAGGTGACGAAATTTCGATTCACTAACCACCGAATAGGGCTGCGAATCTTTGGCTGTGACTACGCCCACTGCTTTTGTTATTTCTTTATGATTTTCTGAATTTGTTGCAAACTGTTGGAAGGCAGCGGTGAGAGATTATTGTGTTTCCGCTAATGAGTGGACTCTCCTTGCTCCACGTGTAGGCGATATGGCTGGGTGATGGCGGCGTAAATGAGACCTCATGTTTGAAGTGTTTCCACTGGAGTAGCTGACAGTGGCCAAGCAATGCCTGCAGACCGTACTTTTCAGTGTTCCTACCCCGTGGATTTGAAAGACCACATCCCTCCTCAAATTGAGATCTCTCTGACTTGTTAGCGCTCGCCATTGTCACGTTGGAGCTGAGTGAAAAGATCCGGAGCGCTGATAGGCTCCAGAGAAGCCAGGGAATGTTCTGTGGATGTGACCGTATGAGTGATGCATGTAGCCTGTAGCGCAGGAAGTATGTCTTGGAAAGTAATATCCGCATAATATGTGTGGATTGAACTGTGGGGGGAGGCGTTTGATAACATACTGTGCACCGTTGCATCCCTAGTATTGATATAGTGACCTGCAACCCTTTGATGCACAGTAGAGATGCTCTGTATCTTCTTGGCGTTGATTCTAGTAGAGTTTGTCGGATGGTCACGTCTCATCTGCTGACCATATTGGCCTACTGCTGATGCAGCCTGTGTGCTGCATCATCTCACACGCGTCTCTCCCTCTCCACCAGACCTGTTTGTAGGCCAGCTCAAGAGCTCTTTGACCTGCAGCCACTGTGGATTCTGCTCCACTGTCTTCGACCCCTTCTGGGATCTGTCTCTACCTATCGCCAAGGTAAGAGAACACACACACACACACACGCACACACACACACACACACACACACACACCAATTCCGACTGCCCCCTCTGTGTGTTGTCCTCTGTAATTGTATGGAAATACAGTGTAGACAGATGAGTGCTGGTCATGCATACAGTATACAGCATGTGTGGGAAGGTCAATAGACTGAAACGTCTGCACAGTAAATTGTGTACAGGAGAGTTTGTGCCTTTCCACATCTTCTTGACTTTGTGTGAACTTGAGAGTGTTGGGAGTGTTACCTGCGTTCCTATAGCCTCCGCTCAACACCTCCAGATTTGTTTTTAACAGGAGCTATCTCTTTCCTTCTGTCCTCTTTCTGTGCTGTCTGTGCCCTTGTGTGTGGTGTGCGTGCGTGTGTGCGTATGGGTTGCATGCTAATGTGTCTGCGTCTGTGTTTACGCTCAGAAGGGCTACGGTGAGGTGAGCCTGATGGACTGCATGCGGCTCTTCACCAAAGAAGACGTCCTTGATGGGGACGAGAAGCCTGTAAGTGACGTTCTCGTGTCCTTACTTCAAGCTGAACCTCTACAACTTGCTGTAGAGTGCTGTAGGATAATATTTACACGTGTCAATAATCACATAACAACTTTGTCAGTCCTCAAGAAAACATTGAACTGCTGACTGTAAAAGCATAGCAATGTGTGTTTATGCAAGAGTGACACCGACGTTGTAATTTGTAACAAACAAAATGTAACGTCGGCCTACATAAACAAGCATGAATAAAAACCAGTCAGGTTTGCTTGACAAATTATAGCAATTTTGGTGTAGGCTACTGTATATCAAATTTTTAGATACTGTATATACATATCGGTGGTTCATAACATTCATAGAAAATCTTCATGTGTATTTCCCACCGCTCATATTTTCCTCTAACCTGCTTAACTCCTAATCAGAAACCGGTTATTAACCCTCTTTGGTCCTTTCCTCCGCAGACATGCTACAGGTGTAAAGCCAGGAGGAGATGCACAAAGAAGTTCACTGTACAAAAGTTCCCCAAGATCTTAGTGCTTCGTATCCTTTGTTTAAGTGAAGGTTTAAGATTTAGCTCAAAAAGTGTTACTATGATTGCCACACTACTTTTTTTACTTCCATAGAAAATGCCAAAAATGAATAAGCCTACTAAATTAGTCAAATTAGGATTTATTTTAAATGAATTAAATATATGTACTTTTTTAATAGAAAAATGTTTTTAGTGTCATCATTTTAGCACCCAGTATAAAAGATGATGTTATGTTGCTCTTTCCAGGAGACAGGGAGACCTCCAGTCTTTCCTGGGAGTTATACACACGCTATTCTAGATGGTACAAGACGCCCTCTAACGTCACCCAATGTGTTAGTTAAAGGGCATCTGTTGATTGATGGCTCCTTGACTTCCCTTCCTGACCAGACCTTAAACGATTCTCTGAGGCTCGCAGAACCAGCAAACTGTCCACTTTTGTTAACTTCCCCATGAAGGACCTCGACCTGCGTGAATTTGCCCCTGAAAACAGCAGTGAGTAGCGACATCCAGTCCTGAAAATGTGACAGTTGTAATAGCTTCTGATGTGTAGTAATAAAGATACAGTGTATTAATGAACATTCATATCTTGGCAGGATATTCTAATATCTATAAATTGTTTATTCATAATTTTTTTCTTTCTGTCCTCTCCCAGTAAATGCGGTGTATAACCTGTATGCAGTGTCCAACCACTCAGGCACCACTATGGGTGGTCACTACACAGCCTACTGTCGTAACCCGTCCTCGGGAGAATGGTACACGTTTAATGACTCCAGGTATGTGCGCTATCTCACTCATTCACCTTAACCGATCACTCGAGTACCATGTAGACAAAATAACATTTTATTTTTAATTTTCCAAATAGTTTTGGTTATTATCTCTACATTATATGTTGCTGGGAGGTCCATGTACGATTCACATTTGAGCTCTTGCTGAGACTAGAGCAGTTTTCGCACACACACTATTACACCTGTCAGTCTCTTATGCTTATTAGTCCTGCCACTTGTGTTTTGCCCACTTTAATCAAGAGATCTATAGGTTCCTCTACATGGTATTTCAGTTAAAGCAATTCCTTATATGACTCACAACACCTCAGGTCAAATATTGTATAGATTAGTTTTTTGTGTGATAAGGATTTGCCTTATGCCTGGTAAGTGTATAGACCTGCAAAGTCATAAGTCATTAAAGGACTTTAAGTCATTAAAGGACATAAAAGTCATAAGTCATTAAAGGACATAAAAGGACTTCTGGGTCTAAGAGATTTTGCCTATGAGAAAAATGTATGGAATTTTCAATATTTGCCCCTTCCGTGGTCTGTGATTAACTCATGTGTTGCAAACATACACGTTTTGTCTAAGGCACAGATTCCCACTGGATAATACTGGTGTTTGCCAATTATGAGACTGTTAGGTAGTCAAAGTAAGCATTTTGCTACATGAAAGCCGTCACTCCAGCGCATATAAAACACATCACCACTTCACTCGAATCACTCAGCAGCAAATTTAAAGCCCCTGTAATGTTACTATAGCAACTTAATTTTAGTAAGGGTGAAACTATTTCCATATGTCCATCGCTATTAATTTTACAGCATTGGCATTATTTTTCAAGGATAACCAAAAGAGCTTGGGAAGGGGTGATGTCAGCAGTTAGCAAACATCATATATCTTGCAAAAGAAAATGTCAATATACAGTATCTGAAATGTATGTCGAAAGCTTAATTTATTTGCACATAACTTAACGTGAGCAATGGCGTAACCCAAAACGAAAACGATAAAAAAAACGCCATTCTGTGCTCCTATTAACTTGTTTAATTTAGACCAGTGACAACACGACTTCACAGGTCTATTTCAAATGGTATAAATATTGTGAGGACATCGCACTGTATTTTAAATATATAGCTGTATGTATGAAGCTCTAGTGACATATTTGCAAACATATTTGTTTTTTAGTACAGTATTTTACCTATCGTAAGCTAGATGTTTGAGTCACAGCTTTCTTTAATCGGTCTGCCAAACCCTCTCCTGTTTTACTGCAGCAGTAAGCTCACCTGCCTCTCTCTCTCTCTCTCTCTCTCTCTCTCTCTCTCTCTGTCTCTGTCTCTGTCTCTGTCTCCCAGAGTAACGCCAATGTCCTCCAGCCAAGTGCGCAGCAGCGATGCCTACGTGTTGTTCTACGAGCTGGCCTCCTCACGGATGTGAGCCCCCTGGAGGACACTGGGTCTTGGCACCCCACACACATACACACCCGCACCCACCACGCACACACAAACAGATGGATTTGTGAATAAATTGGTGCATAAATGGATGGCAAAGAAGATTGCTGTTGATGGAGCCTATTTGGACTTGTAGGATTCGTACAGACACTCTCACTCACACACACACACACACACACACACACACACACAAAGACGCACACTTTTCACATGCTTGAGGCTGCTTCTCCCGCTGGCCTGACTTCATGTTGGCAGAGCGGGCCTCGAAATAACTGACAGACAGAGGGAGAGACAGAGAGAAGTGAATAGCATGGCAGTAGCACTCCACTGTCTGCAAGAATATAGCCCTTCATCCCAGCTCTTCTCTCTCATACAGGCTCTCTCTATGTTTCTCTGTCTCCCTTTCTCATTTCTAGACCTCCAGTCTCTCACTCTTGCTCATTATGGCTCCGAGCGTGTGCGTGCGTGTGGGCGTTGGTGTCTATGTGCTTGTGTGTGTACAGTTTCTGTATGTGTGTATATGTGTGTGGGTGGGTCTGAGGTTGACACACGGGAGCCTCTCCAGGCAATAAACCCATCTGCCCGACAGACTGGTGAAACCACATCCATTTCAGAAGTCCTTCTCTATGCACTGCAAACCGAACTCTCATCCCAAATGCGCCTTTTCTTAAATTCTTAAATAAATAAGAGACTTTATTGTAATTTTATTTTTATTTTATTTTTTTGTCTTTGTTGTTTTGTTTTTTTTTGCTTTGGATTTTTTTGTACATGTATTATGAGTACTGAGTACCATTATCATCATCACCGTCATCGTCATTGCTACCACACTGGACTATGGATAAATTGTGTTGAATGGACGCTCTCTGCTGGAATAATGAAGTATTACGGCAGCTGGAGATGACGCCACAGGACTGGTTTTTGTTACACAACTCTCAACAGCCCACCGGCCAGCCTGGCTTTCCCTACTTTTCCATCCTCTGTGCTCACACACACACACTCCCATGTTTAGACAGTTTATTGATAATCTCTCTCTCTCTCTCTCTCTCTCTCTCTCTCTCTCTCTCTCTTTCTCTCTCACTCTCACTCTCACTCTCACTCTCTCTCACTCTCTCTCTCTAAAGCGGTTGGGTGGCCGGTGGCACTGTGAGTGTTACATGTCTGAGAGACACCCTATAACTTGTGTTTTATTTAAAGTTGTTTTCCCTGTGTGGCTGCTACTGACGTTTTTAAAAAGTGCTGTGAATGAATGGACAATCCGAAATGGATACAATAAGAAATGTGTAGGAGATAATAATGGTAACAATCCTCAGCATGAGCTGTTTTCTTCCTCTCTTGTTTCATGCCATTGAACAACACGGAAAGAATGTTTTCAAGATGAAAAAAAAACACTATCTGTATATTTTTTTATCCAGATGCAATATAGAGAATGTACTATTCAGTGGTGCTGAAAATGACCCATAACTGTTTTCAGTTGGTTAATTTAACAGGTTTCAAGGAAAAAAAGTTATTTATGCTTACAGGAGAGTCACACTTTTTAACAGTGGCAGTTAAACACATGATTATATATATGTATACATATATATATATATATATATATGAACAAATAAATTCTATGAAATGGTGGTTTTACTTTTAACCTGTGTTGTCCATTTTATGACAAAACTGTTCTCAGTACAAAAAGGTTGGCATCTGAAACACCAGATAAACACACCATATTGATTGATAATGAAATTCTCAGATGGGTTGTGGTGCTACTTCTTGGTGCTATTTCTGTGTATAAACAACTCATGATCTCATACCATTTAAGGGGCACCTCCCAAGAATAGGACTGCTGGCACTGCTATACACTCTGGTTTCATGGTGTGATCTCATCCAATAGGGAGCAGGGGAAAGTAAACAACAACCTTAAACCAGTTATTTAATGTGTGATTCAGTTCAGTGGTTCTCTGACATATGGCCCCCTAAAATGAGGGTTGGTCGCTTGCGGTCTCCCTCGAGCACGAGGCGACCTGCAGGCTATGATGAGCCAATTCATTCTGCTGCATATGGTTTGTGATCACACACAAAAATAGGAAATAACGTGAAAATATATATAACCATATACACTACCATTCAAAAGTTTGGGGTCACTTAGAAATGTCCTTGTTTTTGAAAGAAAAACTATTTTTTTGCAGATCAAAATAACCTCAAATTGAGCAGAAATACAGTATAGACATTGTTAATGTTGTAAATGACTATTGTAGCTGGAAACGGCTAATAGCAAATTAAAAACTAGAATGCCATAGGTCTGCAAGGCTGTAATTGCTGCAAATGGAGGATTCTTTGACAAAAGCAAAGTTTGAAGGACACAATTATTATTCAAATTAAAAATCATTATTTCTAACATTGTCGACGTCTTGACTATATTTCCTAATTATTTTGCAACTCATTTGATGTACTGTATGTTTTCATGAAAATGTGACATTTCCAAGAGACCCCAAACTTGAACGGTAAAACAAGATTACAAATAACCTCAAAGCCCCATGTGTCCAACCCCCATGCTGAGAACCTAGTTTTTAGTTGAGGCCAATTGAGGAAGTTTTCAACGCCTACTTTTTCCAAAATTCACAGTTTGAGAAATAAAAATACCTAATGTTTTTACAGCTAGTACTACATAGAGTACAACAACTAGTGCTAGCAGTAGTACAGCAAGTACTTTGAAGTATTTGTAGTACAAAAAATACTTATTATAGGTTGCACCAGCGGGCTGAATAAGTAGCTGTACTGTAGGTTGGCCTCTAGAAGTAGACTAGCTGAAGTAGACTTAGGCTGATTTGTTTCTCTAGCCTAATGAGTTACACAGAATTGTCTTGTGGGTGGAATCAAACAGGGTGGAATCAAACAGTTGAGCCTCTGTTCTCAGGACAAGGCCTACTTAACTTTAGATACTATATACATCAGTTTGTTATGGTAAGTTTATTAAGAATTCTAAAAGAATACAAGTGTATGTGGGGGGCTTTGATAATGGCTTCTGTGTTAATCCCTACAAGGTGATCCCACCATGAAGCTCAACCTACTCTTGCTGGGTGAGAGCCAGTGAGGAAACAGTTGTGCTGGAGACACCATCCTGGGCAGGAGAGTGTTTCAGACGGCAACAGGGACAACACACAGCTCCATCGCGATAGGCCAGGTGTTGAATAATAAATATATATATATGAATATATATGAATAATTGATATAGCCTAAACAGCAAAAGCAGAAAGTTCATTGCTTGCAACCCTTTACCTGTATACCTGTAATTGTGTGCACGGGGAAGGGGTCACAAGCTATGAACCCCTTTTTCTTAGGGTCAGAAATACAGGACGGCTTGATAGGCTCTGGTCTGTTTCATACTGTATTCCATTTCATTGTCTTCTTACGAATGACTAAAGTTATGCTCCACCAGGTGGCAGTAGTAGACACTCCTGGCTGGTCTTCCCGGTCCTCCAGTCTAGACAGAGTATCCCAGGAGATCTCCAGGGGGCTGGCTCTCTGCCACCCAGAGCCCCATGCCATCCTACTTGTGATGTCTGCCGCTGCCACCTTCGGCCCAGAGCAGTGGAGGGGCATGGAAGCCCACCTCAAGCTTCTGCAGACTTCCATCTGGCAGCGAGCCATAATCCTCTTCACCCACGGCGATATATTAGGTCAGTGGTTCGTCTAGCAGGACCCCTAGCAGTGGTTCGTCAAAGTAAAGAACAAATATACCTGAATCTTGAAATTATGACTAAGAAACACATAGGTGACTCATTTTAACAGAGCACATTTGCTGGTTTTCAACAACAAAAGTGATCATTCTTTCCAGATCTTTCTTGATCATTCGTACAAAGTAGGAATATAATGCATATCATAGTAATGGTGTGTATAATACAACTTTCCAGTACCCCTGTCTGATGTGATTTGACAGGAAGCCTGGAAGGAGGCAAGGGAAGGCTCTGCAGTGGCTGTGGAGAGGAGTGGAGAGGTGTGGCTACAGGAACCACGTCATGACCAGTCAGGGCGGGGGGCCTGTTAGCCAGGTCCAGGAGCTCCTGCTGAAGATCGAGAAGATGGTGGAGGTCAATACGCAACCCATGGAGGTCCGCCAGAGGAAGTACGCCCAGCTGAGAAGTAACATGAGGACAAGGAATGAGAGTATGGAGATGACAGTGATGGACGGGAAGTGGAGGCAGGCTAGGACAGCCTCGGGACCACTGACCCGGCCTCAAGGTGAGTATCTTCCTGTGTGTTTGGGGGCCCACGTTCAATTGATGAAATCTATTATTCATTGGAACATTATTTAAATTATAGCTAAATGATCATAGCAAGTGCTTTAAAGTTTATTTGCTGGAGATTGAGATTGAAACAAATTTGTCTACCCAACAATGCACATCAGTGAGACCACATATGGGAAATTATTTGTAAAACTATATCTAGAAAGAACATGGGTGTCGTTCCAGGTGTATCACCACAGCTCGGCCTTGGCCTTGTACTCCTGGGAAGAAGGATGGCTGGGAAGAGCGCAGCAGGTAACATCATCCTGGGAAGAGAGGAGTTCTGAAGTGGTGAAACGACTGTCCTGTGTGCTGTAGGCCATGGGAACACATCCGGGCAGTCTGTCACTGTGGTGGACACCCCTGGATGGAGTCTCTATGGATTGGCCCCAGCTCAGCAAGTCAAGCAGGAGATCACTCGTAGCCCTTCCCTTTGTCCTCCGGGGAGTAAAGTGGCATTTCTGCTGACAATCCCCGTGTAATGTACTGTACGGCAACACGATTGAAGTCAGAGGAAATTCACATAGAAGTATGTACAGTATTAGCAAATTGTAAACTAAGGGAGTCAATTGACCACTGCTTGATGACAAATTTTCCAAAATTCACAGTTTGAGAGATGAAAATACCTAATGTTTTAACAGCTAGTACTACATAGAGTATAACAACTAGTGATAGCAGTAGTACAACTACTTATAGGATTTATAGTATAAAAAAATACTTATTATAGGTTGCTTTGCATAGAAATGTCTGGTAAATTACAAAATACGTGAATGTACCAGCGGGCTGAATATGTAGCTGTAGGTTGGCCTTGGTTACTGTATAACACTTCTCTAGAAGTAGACTTTGACCTACATGACGTCGTGTCACACTAATTTGTTGCTTTGGTCAAATGAGTTACACAGAATTGGAATCAAACAGTTGAGCCTCAGTAGTGCTGTCTATTTTACCACAGCACATTTGCTGGTTTTCAGCAACAAAAGTGATCATTCTTTCCAGATCTTTCTTGATCAATATACGAATGATCACGTATAATCATAATGTACTGTACAGCAACACGATAGGCATTGAAGTCAGAAGTCAAATGGGAGGCTCAGGTATTAATTAAAAGTACAATTTAAAAGAGATGGCAGAGGGAATAGAATAGAGAAAGTAAAGGAGACATTTATCTTAAATAAATCCACTGGTTGGGAGTACACAGTCTGAATAGGAAAGAGGATAACTTGTTTATCATATAGTGTATCCTTTTCCTATAGTCTAGTCTGTCTATAGTGTCATTTGTCTGTCATACAGTATAGTATAGTCTGAAAGGCGCGAGAGTTCATACTCCAGGCACTGGGTGGCAATAATGCACCTTTTGTTGTTTTCCAACTAGAGTAAAACATTATGTAAGAAGAAGACACTGTTGAACGTCAACATGCGAAATGGGCAAGTTGGCGACTCTTGCAGACAAACTCTTGTACAGAGGTCCACAGTACTCTTACTGCAAGTGGCCTATTTCAACTTTTATTTACAGTCGCGCTGCTCGGGCATTATAATATAACAGAGACGGAGGTCGCTCATTTGTCATCTCTTGCTATCCTGCTTTTGGTTTTTAGCATAGTAATATATTGATCAGTAATCAGATGTCAGATGACAAAAATACAATGGTGACTATTTTGGTTTGTGGGGGTGCGTTTTTTCCCGGGATTTTCTTTACCTTTAGGAAAGTCTTAAAATCAGCTTTCACTCATTGGAATGATGCCGACGTGGTGGCTGTTAGCGAGAGGTAGGAATATAACTGTCCTAGACTGGTTTAATGAATAGTCTAGAGGTTGTTTTCGATTTTAACTTTAAACGGGACTTTTTACTTCAGGCTTGTTTCCTCCGTCCACGCATGTTTGGCCATCACAGCAGGAATTATCACTGTCACTTCGTGCGAGAATGTTATGACTGACAGGTAACGTTATGGTATTAACAAATAAACCACAGCAAACATTAACTTACATTGTTCCAGAGCCAAGTGCTTTTATGTGGGGAAAAATACTATGTATTTAATAAATGTAACTTTGTGTTCATCTTCATAAACAAAAAGTATTTAAACTGAACATACATTCTGCTTTTCCATCACGTGCTGCAGACATTGGCTGATCAATGGGTTTGTGCTCTTTGGAGCTCCCTACATGGCTTATGACATCTACGCCATGTATCTGAGCCATTATCACACCGCAAGGGTCAAAAGTAACTCCGGTAAATCCAGAAGTCATTGTGTCCAAACGGTGAAGGCATTCCTCTTGAAGGAGCGCCTGTTAGTAATCCATCACCTGGCACTGATCCTTGTTTTCATGCCCATCGTTGTGGTAAGGAGGAATTTCTGTGCCACTCGTTCCTTGTCATGCACACAACCTTTAGTGTTTAAATGTCAGTTTGGTATGTTCACACATGCAAACTCTACTAGATAATGGTTAATGAGGTGCAATTGCTTCATAGCAGCCCCAGAACTCCAAATATTTGGGGCACGTGGCTGTAAGAGGAGGGGTAGAGAAGGGTGTGAGCCTAGGGGCTTTATGGGGAAAGGAGTAGAAAGGAGTGTGAGCCAATCAGCACTCAGGTGTTGGAGGGGCATGTGCTCTCTGAGTTTGGAACCAAAACAACAATGTTTTTGTAATGCCAGTATTGTTCCCGAAGGCAAATCGAGGAGTCTACCTTTTAACTGCTTTTGTTTTCCAGTTCTTCCGAAGAGGCCTTGGAGACTTCTTCATAGGCTGCATGTTCACCACTGAGTTAAGCACTCCTTTTGTCTCCATAGGAAAGATTCTCATTCAGGTAAATGGTGGCGCTAAAAACCATCAACACTGCAATCCATCCAATAAAAATAAGCTTTAAACCTTTTTAAATAAGCTTTTTGTTTCTTTTCCTAACTGGTGAGTGTAGCTGGGCCTGGAGGACAGCAAGCTCCACAGGATCAATGGCATCGTGGTCCTCGTGACTTTCTTCACGTGTCGCATCCTCCTCTTCCCCTTCATGTACTGGATGTACGGGCGCCAGCACCACATCCCTCTGCACAGAGTCCCCTTTCACCTGCCCCTGCACTGTAACGTGGGCAACCTGGCCATCCTGGCTCCTCAAGTCTACTGGTTTATCCTCCTGTTGAGGAAAGCACACAGGCTCTACCTGAGACAGAAGGGACAGAGAGGCGTGGCCCGGAACAGCCCAAAAACACAATAACCAATGAGCACGGTCAAATTGCCAATCGTCTAGGCGATTGTCGAGACCAGCCAAACTTGGGAGGTCGTGGTTTGAAAAAAGAAAGGCTCAATCCTATTGGCCGATGTGGATTACGCAAATGATGTGGTCGACCTGCTTGCACACACACACCCTTCCTGTTACATTGAACTAAATTAGCTCTCAAGAGTTAAAGTTTCATATTTGGAGACTGTACGCTATTAGGGCAGTATATATGTGAAAATAAAATTCTTCAGGGCTACTACTAATACATATGAGCATCATCAGACGTTCCTTTAGTCGAATGGGACTAGCATCAGAATGTCACTCTATACTGGCATGCATTGTGTTGAGCAAAGGTGACATTTGGTTCTGCACAGGCCTGCATGAAGTCCCATGAGCTCAGTGACTATGGCCGGTTTTTATCTCTTACATCTTGAGATTTTGTCTCACATCTCAGTGATGCACTGTGCGTTTATAGTCTGTTGGTATGAAATATGTAGCCATAAAGGGATCAATCACTGAATTACTGCAAATGAACGCTATTATACTTATACTTCTATATTTACTAAGAAATGTTTTTCAGAATGAAATAAAAAAAAAAAAAAAAAAAAACTCTAAACCAGAAAATATCAGGTAATAAATGCTATGCATTTACTATTCACAAGAGATCTTTATTTAGGTCACAAACAACTCACTACTTGTTGCAAATTTCAAATAAACTGTCAGTAAAGAAGAAGGGCAAGTCCTGACAAACCCACACAAAAAAAAGTCACTCATTAGGTATATTCAATCAGTGATTGAATATATGATTGAATATATATTCAATCAGTGATTGAATATACAGCTGCTGTATCCTTTGGTTACAATTAAATCTTACTTTCCCTGTGATGGTGCACTGCTGGGAATCAGTGGTTTGGATGACACAGCATGTTCTATATTCAGTACATTATTGTATGATCCAAGTAATCTATTGGTAGAAGACAATGTACTTGTTGCTGATCTGTTTCTGTAACCACACACATTCTCAACATGAGATGGACTGACTACAACACTGAGAAAGCTGCATTAGGCCATAGAGGACATGAGCTGGCCGATCTTTTGCTGCAGAACAGCTCTCATCTCCTTGTTCTCCAGGTTGTCTGTGATGGTGGAGAAGAAGTGCCTCGTGTTGTCGCTCTCCAAGTGGGTGCTGCTTTCTGGGAAGGCAGCCATGATGGCTTCATAGAGACTGAGGATTTCCAGAGCACAAAGGAAGAGAGCTTCACACTGCCCCCCTGGCATCATCACCTGGGAGACGACACAAATCAAATGTCAAATGCCGCACAATATAAAATTAGATTAGGCTTCACTTAATTAATACCAATGTGACTACTGTAGCAGGGATACACACACACACACACATACTAACATGAGCATGTTGAACGTGACAGAAGAGCTGGCTGAGTACGAAAAGAACTTCCTGGCTGGGAGCAGTCCCGACTCCTCCCTCTTTCTGCAGCTCTTCAGACGGGGCATCGGAGGAGGTTTTTTGTGATGTCCCCAAGGTGGCAGTGACACTAACTCTAGAGCCTTCATCTACAACTGGGAGTGTGCTGGACACTAAGCTGGAGTCTGCTTTGCCACCCTCGGAGGTCTTGGGTGAGGCGGGTGCTGAGGCGGGTGCTGTGGCAGAGCTCCTGGATGTGGAAAGAGGCAGCTTGGCTCTCAGCACATCCAGCGTCTCCCTCACAGCGTGGGCGTACAGCCTCCCCACGTGGACCCAGCCCTCCGTCGGCAACCAGTGGGAGCAGCTGGCCCCGCAGAGGAGCTGCAGGACGCGGAGCAGGAGGACCGACAGGCGGAGCTCGCAGGAGAACCCCCTCAGGTTGAGAAGGGGCAGGTAGTCCACATACTCCAGTGAGTAGGGAGCGTGGAGCCTGCCGGAGCCGAGCAGCTCCCTCAGGCTCCGCAGCAGCCTGCTCCACTCGGAGACGGAGCACCACGGCAGGGTCTGGGTGAGAGCTACCAGCAGGCCTTTGCTGAACAAGTTGACATGGTCTGGCCGCCGCTCATCCAGAGACAGACAGGAGAGCATGGTGAGCTGGAGGGAGTCTGACATAGAGCAGCACTCCATCCAGGCCAGCAGACCTGTTCCCTCGCCGTAGTGGGGCAGCTTCAAACCAGACCACTCCTGGAGAGAAGGGGTGAGGGTTAGAAAAGGTGAGCATGGGTGTGTGTCAGACCACTTCTCCAGGGAAATGATGACTCCTGAACTCAGGGACATATAACTAGTACAATCTAATGAAGTGATTGGTCCCCCCCAATTCCTGGTCACCTGCTCAGGGAGGTCGCACACTGCTAGCAGGGATCTCGGCACCTCGTTCTTGAAGTGTTCTCCCCACACGGGCTTCAGATGGAAGCGAACAGTCCAGTCCAACTCCTCCACCTTGTTGTACAGCCAGAACAGGGCTCTGGACCAGGTGCTGGGGGCGGCCGCCACCTCCCGACCCACGACCTGGCCCAGTGTCGTCAGCACTGAGACCAGCAGCTCTTTGGTGTCCAGGGACATGTGTGGGGCACCACCTTCTAGTGGCTGCTCCCAACACCTAGCAGAGAGAGACTATTATCCATACGTCATATTTTCACTGCGTCACATTCTGGGAAAATATTATCTTTTTGTGGCCAAAGTAGCACCTGTGCTTTTTATTTATTTTTATGTAATGCGATACCTTTATTTCCCCCTACAATTGTTATTTTATTGGATCTTTATGTTTACAGCCCCAGGCCTAAGCACCTACCTGGGTGCTTGGTTGAGGTGCTGTGCTAAGATGTGCAGCAGGGGAAACGGTGAGCAGCCCATGATCCAGTGAGGAGAGGCAGGCCCCTGCGGCGCCACCCCCAGGGCACTGTTGAGCAGCTGCAGACCCACTTCCATGTTGATAGGACCATCTGGAGGGAAGAGGGGATTTGAAAGGAGCCCGTAGTTTAATAAATACAAGCTATAGTTTTTAATTTCAGTTTTTAAAAAGGCAGTGTTCTCACCTGGGGTGTTGAGGTATGGCAGGACAAACGCCCTCACAACCTCCTGGGGCGACAGAAAGCTTTGCATCCTTTCCTCTCCCTCAACCTCTATGACAGGTCTCATCAGCAGGCCCAGGAACTTCAGGAACTGTTCCTTTTCATTGGCTGACAACGATTTGTTCCTGATCGTCTCCTCGAGGCATCTGCACAGTAAGCTCTTGTCACACGTAAAAGCAGATCTTCCATCTGCCTGCTCCTCTTCCTCGCTTCCAGATGGTCCCTCCTCACTTCTTTGCATCATATTCTCTCTCACTCCCCCTCTCAGTCCAGGCAACTGCTGCAGGATCTTGGCCATAAGGGAGAAAGCCCCCTTATTGAAAATGGCTGAATTGCAGCAACATCGTAAAGCAGCCTCAGGATTCTGAAATGAAACCCTGGCTACCAAGGAAGTGGCTGTGCTCAGGTTACCATGCAACCCTGGCGATGAGGCTCCACCCCCTCCTTGGATGATGCAGTTGAAAGCCATGTTTAGTTCCTGTGCAAATCCCTCCGTCATGCCAGAGGGGAGAGAGGCCCCAAACAATCCCTTGCTGGACTTTCTCAGCATGGCAGCCAGGGCTTTGCTCTTGTCTTCTAAGGGGAGCTCAGTAAAAATGCTTGAAATGACTCTCATTAGTTTTCTACACTGGTTTAGGTCTGTGGCGTCACTCTGGCACACGCTCATGAGAGTGGAGGCTAGTGTCACCACGGTTCCGTGCTGCCGGAAGACTGTCTGGTTCTTGTCCAGGCAATCGATCCACTGACCGTCCTCCATGACCCATCTTTTCTCTGCGGCATATAATACACCAAAGTCCTGATAGTCATCTAGGCGATCGTTAATAATAGTCATGGTTACCCTAGCATTCACTTCAGGGCGTTCCTCAAGGGCAGGGAAGGCCATGGACTCTAGCATTTCTCCTAGTAGATGCTTCATTCCACTCGTGGTTGGTTTATCCTCCACTTCACTCATGGTTTCAGGTACATCCGCTACCTCCATGGCTCGGAGGGTTCTCCGAATACCTTGCTCTAGTGTAAATGCTGTGTAAGTAGGCTTGGTGCTGTCGGTCAGCTTCAGCAGGCCCCTCCCCTGCCAGAGCTGTGCGAGCTCCGTTATAATACGCAAAGCTTGGGTCAGCGACATCTCACTTGGACGAAACTGGGACGGGCTATGAGAAGCACACAGGTCTCTCTGAGCCTCTTGAATCAGCTCGGACGTCACTTTCCCATCCTGCGTCGTCCTGAGTCTCACGACCTTTGAGATGAATTGCAACTTCTGTTCAGTAGACAGCGGGACCCCTTGGTCTATGAGGAAGGAGGTGTAGACGGCATTGAGGGAAACAGAGAGGGCTCGGTGGCAGAGATCTGTTGTGGATACACGGTCTCTGAGTTCTCCCAGTGCATGAAGGAGGAGGCCCAGAACATCAGTGGTACCCGAGCTGGATGTGTCTAGCTTGAACCGCTTAGCCTGAGGAGACACGCTGTTCGTCAGGGAGGGGCGGGGCTGGGAGGACAGTCGAGAAAAGTGATTGGTGAACAGCTTCTCCACGCTGTCCTCTCCCTCGGTCTTCCCCACTGATCTACCCCTCCACAGTTCCCACCACACCTCCAGAAAGAGACTGACATCGTCCTCCGAAGTGGGGCCGTAGGTTACGTGTTGAGCCAGCCTGCCCAACTCAGTGCAGATGTCAGCATGGGGTAGACAGCATAAGAGCTGGCCAAAGATCTGAGCAGCTGCCATTGACTTAACCAGCTCCAGCAGGACAACCCTGTTGACCTCAGGAAGACAGTTCTGGGTAGGGAAGAAAGGGTTCTCCCTCCATCCTGTTTCCACATCCTCGCCATACTCCTGGCACAGAATCTTACACCACAGCACACAGATGATTTTCTTCTGCCAGTGGACAGCATCTGTGTTCCTATTGTGTTCCACCTGTCCGCAGAGCTCTTGGACAGCCTCTAGGACTGGCTGTCCCACTCTGTCCCAGTCACCTTTCTCAAGGGAGGAGAGCGATGAGGGGAGAGAGAGCTTGTTAGCCAAGAAGAAGCCTCCCTGAAGAATTGCCGACTCTGCGGACGAAGAAATCGAAACAAGTCAAGTGGGAGTTAAACATCTTGTTAATACACTCAAAAAAGTAAATGTTTCTAATATAATGATAGAGACAGTAAAGCTTGGTTGTTTCTGGTTTGTCACATTAACTGAAAATTTTAAGTTTAACTACACAGGTTATTCAATGATTGAACATAAAAATGTAAAGTTACCTTTGTCCATATTCGACAACGAAATGGGAGTTGTTAAATCCCCATACTTTAGACAAACGCTACAGTTTATTACGCGTTATCTGATTTATTAAACTATTAAATACACCTCACTAGTTTAAGCAAGAATACAATGAAATCGTATTTTAACTTCGTTGCAAAAATACGCTATCTTGAGACAACCATCGATGTACAGTATTAATCACCGTGCAATGCGACTATTACATTTGTTTAGACCGCTTCCTGTTATCCGTACCAAAGACTGCTCCGAACAAGAGTGGCGTGACAAGTGACTGAGTCTCCAAACAGCGCCAGAAGTATGAACTGAGTACTGCAGTTATTAAATGTTATAAATCGACGTCCTTTAATTAAAATGAAAACAATTGAAGACCATTTTATTTTATTTTAAATCCCCTTAACTTACTTTCTTTATTTTTGTCGTGTCATGTGCATTCATACCTTTTAATAATAATTACTTTATCAGCACAATGACCAGACCAAACTGTGATTTAGTTAACAGTTTAAATCATCCTGTCATTGTATTCTTTAACAGACTGATATAGACTGTGGCCCCTACACAAGTCTGGAGTCTGCTTTGGCGAATTGACTTTACTCTCGACTTCCTAAAATCGAAAGTGAAAGTATCCAGAAGGAGTCAAGTGAAGCCAATAGCTAATATAGCATATGGCTTGCAAGCTGCAAGGAGCGATTTCTTATTTCTACCGATGAGTGACCATGGTGGTAATCCTAAAGATTCTTATTTACTCGTGTATCTGTGCCGGTAAGCAATTCTTGGTTTTGTTATTATTTCGAAACTTAATTGATTGATAAACGATCTCCGCAGCCATGAAATGTGTAAGCGACGGCTAAAGCATTGGGTAGGTAGCCTACGTAGCCAATTAACCCCCCTCCCCCGCCAATTTTTTGTGACAGGTCTGCATTGTGTCCAGCACCTTTCATGGCTCCCCTGCCAGTTTACAGATGAAAATGCATTTCTGAATGTGGACAATCACACAGAGACGAAGTTCTTCGCTAGAGAGGCTATGCTGCAGTTTGGTCAAGCAGGGGACTCTCCTATTAATCCTCACGCAATCACATTCTTAGTCACTGGTAAAAACTTTCTATTCTATTCTAGTCCACATGCAATATAATAGTATAGAGTAGAATTTCTACTCTATTCTATTATATTGCATGTGGTCATATTCCATCTTCTTTTCTATTTCATTAATACTCCTGGCAATTTTTGTATACTCCTATACAGCTTCAAAGGTGGAACTACGGGACTATATAGATGGGGCAAATCCTGACCAACTTCAGTGTGAGCTGCGCAGGTACAGCACAAAAGGAATCCAGATGCGCTGGCCAGTCCATGGTGCCCAGGAGTATGACCGCTGGTTCACCTGTATAATCAAACACAACGAGGGCATGTTCACTCTCGCCAGCTTCCTCAGGCATACCCCTGCCCGCCCACCCCCAATACAGGAGGACTTTGAAAGCAAGCTCTCTATTGGGGATAGAGACGTACTCACCACCTCAGGTACTAATGTGAAGTTAGTTTATTATATACCCTCTTTCTACTGTTCTGTTTCCTGTCTCTGGTATTCGGCTTTCTTCAATTTCAGGGTGCCCTGACCAAAACGAATGGTATACATGAAAAGGAATACAGTGTTGTGACTAGCGGGGAATGTGAACCCAAAAGCAGACCAGGGTAGGCAGAGAGTTCTCACAAAACGACCTGTTTATTCACAGGAT
>JAOEHI010050937.1:0-19754 GCA_025447815.1 Percopsis transmontana | reverse complement strand
ATGTGAATGGTTGATTAGATAATTGCATTAATGAGAAATTGAACAGGTGTTCCTAATAATCCTTTAGGTGAGTGTATTTTATCTGAGACAAAACCGCTCTCTATTTATGAACTTTGAGATTTATAGATTGATTGTTTATGTAATTGCTTCTAACTGTGGAACAGTGATGTAACAGGCTTGGGGTAGTTTTTTTTTGTTTCTTTTTGAAGAAAGCCCTAGATTTAGAACTGAAGACAAGCTGCACAGTTTCCCGGCAGCAGTGGAATGCTGACTGATTGATACGAGGCATGTGACAAGAGGAGGTCTATCTGTGACCTTTAGTGACCGGGGGCCTTCCTGACAGGGAGTGTATCTTAAAAGGAACGAGTTTGCAAATTTTCGTATTTCACCTGGGTTTCAGCTCCAGCTCAATGTTTATACTATAGTATTTTATATATAACACAGCTATACACAAAATTGTGGGCAGCTGTAGGGGAGGGGTAGAGAATGGTGTGTGCCTATACGCACTATAGAGGGGAGGACTAGAAATCAATATGCACTTCCCAAGTTTCAAACCAAAACAGTCTTGTAATATAGGTTCCATACACAAGGGTAAAGCAAAACAAAAAGTGCAGTTTAAAGGGGATTGTGAAACAGTTGCTCAAAACATCCTTTTTTGCATATTGATAAAGATGCTACTGGGAGCCCGATAAGAGAAGTGCTTTGCATGTTTGCACATGCTGTCTGCATATAAACCGATGTTCTGTCTTCCTATTTTATCTTTGCGTGATACTGATCATTTCTGTGTATTGCATGGCTTCCTTTGTATAGCATTTTTTTTACGGATTGCTTTATGAGGCCTCAGTTGTTAACACCATTCACATGAGATACTGTTTGTTATTTGTAGAAAAATGGGAAGTGATACTTATAACTTTCCAATTCCTATTCTTCAGCACAAATTAACTGAAAAACTGTATTTTTTGATATTTCAGACTTATGGATTACACCACCAGGACCAAAATTCAGTGGAGATCTGTACATTTGTGTGTAGGGTACACGATGAGAGCCCTGCCCAGCAAGCTGGACTCAAAGTTGGTATGTGTTAGTACCTTAATCTTGATCTGCCACAGGTCTGTTTTGTGACTCTGTACGTGAAGCAGAAAAAAGCTGCAAAGTACAGTATATAGACATCAGGAGAAGTAAAGATGATTGGGAGGCCTCAATGTTGTTACTGCCTATTGGTTTTTCAAGTTGGGCAGTTGGCACTCCCTACGTAAACAAATGCATTTAACAGTTTCACCCTGCTGTTTAGGGAAGTACAAACATGGGGTGTTTTTTTCCAGTTGACTAATTCAGTCATACAGTATGCACATATTTGCCAGTTCCTCTCACAGATGGGACAAATATATTAAGGTCACAGATTATAGTTCTCATTATTTATTCATATTTATCTCAAAGATAGAAGCAGGATGTTCAACACTAGGGTGTAGGCCCATTCTACTACTATTTAAATATATAAAACATATTCAATTATGAATATATGTTAAGTGATGGTATTTTAAACTGAGGCAAGACTAGTGATTGGCCCTTCACTGCATTTACAGTACCTAGCTGGTCTGCTGAAGATGTACAGTTCCCCCTAACATGATGCCTTCGGTGCCAATTGGTGTTAAACTTATTTAAACCCATGACACTTCCGCTGACGTTTGCCCTAAATTAGCCCCTCGTCCGTGGTTGTATTTAATGGCCATTCACTTCTGTTGTAAGTAACTCTAGTTACTTGTGTTTGCTGATGTAAAATTAAAGTTAAGGTATATTAAGAGACATAAACCATAGTAACTTCAAATCCACTCTAAGTTTGCGTGTCAAGTAGAAAGAAGATGCGTTGCCATGGCTGCCCCCACATCCACACCGGCATGTCACGTCAGTTTCGCTTCCTACATTCCTCACATGCCGATTTTATTGTTCCCCTGTCTTGCTTTTCTGAACCCAATGACTTCATCGCACAAAGCAAATCAGGCCGTGCGTTTTTGAAAGTGTCTTGACGCTCGCATAACGTCAACCCTGAAACGTGGCTTATTCACACACTATGTGAAATGGGGCAGATTGTGTCCAATTGTAAAAGGAATTAAATACATTAGCTATTTAGAAGATATTATACATGTACAGTGTGTACAATTAAATGTTCTGTAGTATAAAAATAATATATATAAAAATATAGTAATACTTTTTGTTTTGTTTTGGGTTACTGTGGTCCATCTGCTAACGCTGGATGGTGGCCTGTGTGCCACGACTGCACATGCTATTCTAACATTTGTATCACATATGGGCTAAAGAACCATACATCTGATTGGCTCGCCACTGATTTGTCTGGAATCAAACCAACCACAATTAAACGCAGCTGAAACGACCCAGCGGTGGAATGAGCTTTGGGTTTAACACACATGCGCCTTGTCTGCACAGGGGACACCATCGCAAGTGTGAACGAGGCCACCGTGGAAGGCTTTCAGCACAAGGAGATCGTTCAGCTTATCAGGGCCTGTGGCAATACGATTAGGTAAGGAGATTCCCAGGAAACAATGTAGCCATGGGAGCACCGGCTGATAATATAACGGTAACAGTGTGGGGAACAATTAAGTGAAGTTTAGCAAATGAAAATGTACAATCGACCATGAATCTGTCTTTTCCACATCAAAGTGTTTTCGATGTGGAGATAAAGAAAGCACCACTTTTTACCTTGAAAACCAATTTGTACATGCATATTACTTCACACGCAGAATCCTGAAAATAGCTGACCAGTTCATAAGATGAACTGTGTCTGTTATTCCACAGGTGCACCTTTAGCCCTGACTTTAGTATGCTAATAATAATTTCAGATGGACTGAAGTGCTTCACATTTTGAGAGTTACTTCTGAGTACAGCAAAAGTATAAATATATATTTAATTATGACCTCTCAGTAATTTTATGCTTATTAAAGATAAAAAGGGACAATTAGCGTGGCCCCCATCTGTTAGCTTCGAGTGGTGCCGCACAAGAAAATGAGGATAACCACATCAAAATACTTGTATAGTGCTTCAACATCCTCAAATGACATCATCTGATTAATTTTAGCCCTTAAGCTAAAACTATAAACTTGGCAGTGAACTAACTGTTACGCTGAAAAGTAGCTCTGTAAAATAGCAGGCAAGCAACACACTCATGTGATCTTAAAAGACTTGCGGCATTGAAGTGTCTGAGTGGAAATTGTGTATAGTCTTTATCCTTCTCCACACTTGTAAATTGTAGCGCCGGGAGCCATTCCCATCAGGCTCTCGTGAAAAAAGACTTTCATATGGTTCTGCTTGAGTCTTCTGCTTTTTTTAAATAAATGCTGTGTTTTTGCACTGATCCTTATGGTTAGTATTATTGTTCCTGTGATGCGTATTCATTTTACCGTTTTTCTGGTTTTTACTCTTTAGGCTAGAAACTATTTTCAGTGACTCCATACGGAAGGCAGAGCTGGAAGCCAGGCTGCAGTATCTCAAGGTAAAGCCTCTCTCCCTACTCAGACGTGCACCTTGCTGCGGCCTTGCTGCAGCAACAGTTTCAACGGTGGCGGGTTATTGGCCGCGTTCTCAGAGTGCGAACCCACAAACAGAAAGCCCACCGCGCTGGAGGCTAGATATAGATACCAGCCAGCCCCTCCTCCACCTGTTGCTCTCCAACCCTCCCCACCTGTTGCATCGCTAGCGGCTGTGGCCTCTCCTGACCAGCAGACGTAGCGACATTCTTTAACACGTGGCCGTTTATAAAGTGTCTCGAGCGAGCTAGCTTTCCTCCAAGATTATAGCAGCTGTCTGGAACATAATCCACACATGGCTTATGACTGAAAGCTCTCACTGCTTCCACAATAGCGGATGGGATTTCAGTCCAGAATTTCAGTAGAATTTGAACAAGATGTTACATATTATATACATGTAATACTAACATACTGTATAGCAACATCGGACTGCCCTCAGCTAAGGAAATGCATAATATGCTTCTAACTGATATTTTACATTAGGTAGCTACTATACATTTAAATCAATAATTTTATATTTTTCATAATAGTTAATGTGAAAGAAAATAACAAATACATAGCCAGCCAGCTGCTGTTGACCGTCCTTCACTGCGTCACACTCCGATCCCTCCCTGTTCACGCAAATTAAACCAATCCCTGCATTATTTGGAATGGCTTGTAATGTTGTCCTATTTCTGCATATTTCCACATAAAACGAATCTCAAGAGGAAAAAGCCAATCAATATCCAATCAAGAGCCATGACTCTCATGCCAATCGACGTGATGAACACACCGTTCACGTGATCACCTGTCAGTTTGCCATCTCCATCTATTATTAAATAGGCTACCATAATCTTCGGAAGTAGCTTTTATGATCTGCCAATAAAATGACTGGACCCAACTGGCACCTCCAGTAGAAAAGTTCTGGCAACTCCCCTGACTAAGCCGACTAGTCATAGAATTAGTTTCGGCAAGAAATCTGTAAAATGTTAGTTTTTTCTCTGCAATAATATATTATATAATAAGAACGTTTTTCTTAATTAAGATATATATAATATGTTAATATAAAGATGTTAGTACGCGGGCAGGAAAATGTAGCAACTCTCTACATCATTACACCCCACTCAAAGGAAATACTAATTTCTATGAGACTGAATATTCCTTTTGGGGATGAATAACCTGATATGTTGTGTCCTAATCTAATATTCTTACCTGTTAGTTTACAGGAGTGTACAGCTCCATAGGCAGTCAAATTATTCATGTATCTGTCATGCCCATAATGCTTGATTTCATTCCTTCATGTTTATTTTTTCTTTCGGCTGAATCATTCTAAACCCATCTTTCAATTTGTTTACTAGCAAACACTGCATGAAAAATGGGACGAATACAGATCACTGATGATGCAGGAGCAGAGACTGGTTCACGGTAGGTGCATTTATGATCATCATTTGAATTTCCTTGGAACTTCATTTGGACAGTCCAACAACATTTACATCTACACACACAGAGGCCTATAATGACAGGGGTCCTTCATTACTGTATTGCTGTACATGCAAAACAAAGTATTTGGTCACTTGGTGAAGTGCATCTGTGTTATCATGTGAATCTATGGCGGCCCCGCCCATTCTAACCCCGCCCCCCTTCGTGCTGCAGGCATAGTGATGAGTGACGCCGCAGTGTACGAGTCTCTGGAGTCTGCTGGGATCTACGGCAGCCTGGGGGCCCCCAGCCCCGCGGCGCAGAGAGCCCTCCGCTCCACCGGGAGCACCAGCAGCAGCGCCAGCTTTCTGAGCACGGCGACCGACGACGACCCACTCTACCAGACCTGCAACGACGGCGACGCAGAGCGGGCCAGCGTGGACAGGCGGCCCCCACCGCCGCAGAGACAGCAGCGCCTCCGGCCCGCCAGCGAGCTCTTCACCGCAGCCAAGACCTGCCTGACCCGCAGCGCCAGCACTCGGAGCTATATGCGGGGGTCGCCGTCGTCCGCGGGGGAGAAGCAAGGGGGGTTCGGCTCGCTTCCGCGAAAGCCCAAACAGAAAAGCTTCCGCCGGCGCCTGCTTAAATTCATTCCTGGCTTGAACCGACCTCTGGAAGAAGAGGAGAGCAAGCTCTGAGAACTCAAAACGTCCAATTTGAAAGACCTACAGACTCTTAGTTGCCAGTCACTTCCTATTTTCCAAATAATACAGCAGAACCAAAGAGTGGAAAGAAGAAAAGACCAAAATGGCCAGACTTTGAACCTTTGGCCGCATTCTGTAAACTACATTTGTTCTAACACCTGTACAGTATTTTGTTTTTGTTCTTTAAGTTATTTATTTATTTTAACATTTCAGAATTTTTGTACAGAATGAAGGAAATTTCAGTTTTGACTGCATGTTCCAAGTTGTATTTTCTCTATTGAATAAACAGTCCACTGTGATTGTGTGCAAGACCTCCTTGTTGTTTTTCAGATGTCTTGCTAAAGTTAAAGCCCAAAAAAATAAATATCTTGGCATTTTGATAGGATTTGCTTATTGTTTTACATAGAACTTGCAAGAATCATTGTTTTGTTCCAGAACCACAACTATTTGTAGGAAGTTCACCCACAACACATAAATTAGCCGTCAGCTAAAAAATGTTAACACAATCTGTTGAGAATGTCCACACTGGTTAGCTGTCCCATTTAATCAGATATTTTTAATACAGAAGTAAAGTAGATTTGTATGATTTTTTTTTACACTTTTTTTTTAAATATCTATTCATAAGTCTCTAAACATATTATACCTCTTGTGCTGGAGTGGAGATTGTGGTCGTGGATGTCTCGGGGCTTTTATATTCATAGACATGCAGAATGGAGGCTGTTGTATTGAGTCTTAACACAGTTTATTGTTGAGAGAATATGAAGAATGTGCAGCGAAAGGCATGACCCAAAATTTCAGATGCAGCCGCCCTATTTAAGCTCTCGCAATCTGAATGCTGATGCCTCCAGTTTCACTCTCCCCATCTTCTCATGGTGGCTTGACACAGCCCAGGGAGGGGGACCCTGGCTACAGGGTCTTTTCATTCCAGGGTCACAGCTGAGCCGTGGGGTCACGGTGGTCACTCCAAGTCTCTTTCTGCACCGTGATCCCTTTTGTCCTCTGCCACTCATTCGCAGTTGCGTCAGGGGTGTTGACGATGGTGGTAGGCACTGGTATTTGACCATGTGTTAGAGCCAAGCCCGGAGGGGGCTTGGCTCTGTTGTCGTGAGCACATTAGGAGGAAGGTCACTCAGAATGGGAGTTGACGTAAGAGATTATTATGCGAGTTTGCTGGTGCCGAAAACGTGGGTTTATACCAATGGGTCTGAATGGCTAACGAGCTTCAAAACAATGTGTGTAAAGGGCCATTTAGCAGTCAAAACAAAGAGCATGGAGTCAGCACTCGGCAATTAACACAGTGCGAGATTACAATTTGTTTAAACTGTTAATTCAGAGTTTAAGAGCCTAAGTGGTACATTTGTTTGTCTGTACTAGTAAAGAGCCAAGAGGCAGTAAATCTATACCTGATTTTAAGCACTTTTTAGTAAGTGTAACCACGGCTAAAGTCTGTTTTGGTATTAGTTTCTAGTAATACCAATTTATTGTTGGATTATTACTTGTGTGTTATGTTGAAATGGGTTTGGCGGCTGTGGTCTATGCTGAATCCTTGAGCCGAGGAGATTTGTGGCTGTTAAGTACTGTACCCACTTGTACAGCCGGTCGATTTTGAGAAACGCAAAGGGAGCGGAAATCGAAGAAGTTCAGAGACACAGTTGACCAACTGTGTCGCAAAAGTTCAGACTGCTTACCCTTTTTCTTAAGCCTTGACAGGGTTTTAAGTGTCAAACTGTCGCAAACTGTTTTTGTGAACAGCTATCTGTGTTCAACATGGGCAGATGTTTCTCCAGTATACACAAGGGAACAGATGCACAGCACGCTTCGCACAGTAACTCACTTGTATGTGTTCACTGGGCATGGCAAAGACAAACAGACTGCATTTATTATTAAACACAGTTCTCACACAGCTGGAAAAAAAACATTCCTGTCTGTAAAAGGGATGTTTTGAAAAGTTAAGAGTGGGTGACTGCATGGTCTTTGGGAACTCTGCTCATGATTAGAATTGCAAATGTGAATGTTTAACTGCAGGGAGAGCAGGTAAAGATGTTTGACAAGATAACAAAATATCCCCCGAAGCACATAGATGAATGCGTTCTTCAGTTGCTGTGGTAACAGTTCCTATTGAAGGTCTCCTGTTGTATGGCTATGGGGTAATTCATGTTAAGTTTTATGGTCCCTCTCTCTCTCTCTCTCTCACACACACACACTCACACACACACAATTCCCTCTCAAGAATGACAGGTGTGACTGTGTTTATGAATATGCTTTTATTTCCTCATGAGGGCACTAATGTATTGGTATTTTTAAACAGTATTTTTAAACAAAAATGTAGTAACTGGAGTGCCCCTACTTTTTTCTTTAAGATTGGGTTTTATATGCAGGCAAGCTATTTCTTGTCTGTCTGTGGTTTATTTCTTTATCCAATGAACCCGCGTACAACTAGCCAAACACTGAGGCAGGAGAGTTGAATTTTCCTCAAATACGTGAAATATCAAAACAACGCTTTTCAACAGCATGTGAAACTTTGTCCGTGGCATGTGTACGCGTAGGCCTGCACCCCATTTATGAAGTACTACAGTTTTGACTACGGCTTTCATTGTGAAATGGGTTCCTCTTTTTTTGAATGGCTTTATGATGTTTGCACATGCAAACACTAGATAGGAAACCATCTGCCAACGTCTCACCTCTTTATTACTATTTCCCTCTCGTTCTTGCTCTCTCTCCCTCACACACACTCTCTCTCTCGAGCAAACACGGCTCAGTATGCCTACATGAAAGGGAGGCATGTTGATGTCTCACTTCTTAAATCTGTTGTGAGTTTGTTGAAGGAGTATTCACGATAGTGACGTTTGTCAGTTAGACACAAAACGTGGAAACTCTGCGGCTGTTGAAAAGGGAAATAAGGACTGTTCTAGAATACATGTGACAGTTTTGAGCCCGAAGACACTGTGTCTACAGTAGTATGGGGACAACAAAAAAGAAAAATTCTCAAGAACAATAGGAGGAAATGAGCTGTTATCTTTGAACTCGATTGACTCGAAATGTTATGATAAAAAAACGTTTGATTTATTCCTAAATTCTCGGTAATATAAAATGTATTACATGTAATAGTGTATTACAGCACAATGGATTGAATGCACAGGGAGTTCAAATTATTTTCAGTAGTGTTCAAAAGCTTCCGTCTTTCTTAAAAAAAGGAAGTGCTACGGATCATGCTGTTCTGGACGTAAGACTTTTTCCAGTGGTCATTGAACAAACAAAAACACTGTCTACAGCAGTGCACAATATGTTGTCCTAATCTGCCACCATTCCAGACCGAATTAAAGCAGTTTGGCAGGTTAAAGTGTACACATGAGCAGGCAGTAGACAAGTGTGTGTAAGTTAAAACCCACTGCAGTGTCCACGAGGAGAGAGGATGTTGACTCACTATGGTTTTCAAGAGCTAGGTCCCGGAAAGCTGGGAGGATGGAGCCCACAGAGATACTGGGTTACCGGAGAACATTGGAAACTGCAATAAACTGAAAGGACGAGCCAGGGCTCTTGGGAAGTCACTGTGCTACCGTTTGTACACTTGTTTACCACAGTCCTTCTATTAAAGCATGTATGAATTATCTTATGGAAACCAGATTCACACTGGCCTAAAACATTTATTCACACGCCTTGATTTGTGTCAAAAATGGCCCGTTGTGATTGAAATGAGAGCACATGCCCCGCCTCCACACACCTCAGTGCTTAGTGTCTTGCACTCCTCTCTACTCCCCCCCTACAGCATTATAGGCTCACACAGTTCTCTGCTCCTCCCCCCTACAAGAAAGACACACTTTCGTGGACATTTGTGTAAAAATACTAACATTGAGCTAGGGGCATTGAGCTGACATTTTGTTGTTTGTGGGGCCACTATAACACCACCCAGGAGTACCTTTAAAATAACACAAGCAGAAGATTTGGTTTTAATAATGTAACAATATCAACTGCATAAATGTGTTCAGTCTTAAGCCACAAATGTTTTCAGAGGCAGCCCTTCTTTCCTTGGTAACTGTGAGTCCCCTAGACTCATTTAAAGATCCTGTGGTTAAGTCATTCACTGCTGATGAGGAGGACAGTAGTAGCTACAGTGTAGCCTACCATGAACTTTAGTGGGCGTGAGATGCAAGACACCGATGACGATAATGAAAGATGATATTGCTCAGATATTGCTGAAATGAACAAAGCTCTCCGAAAAGGAGGAACTCATAGCGTCTCTGTCTGGTTGCAATGTGGTTATTGGCCTGCTGTCAGTGTTCCTGTTGGGTTTCAGATCTTGTGATTGCTAGCAGCCGTCCAAAAGCACAAACACCAGTTCATCGTCTAACCACATGGAATCATGCTGCTTTTAAACATTAAGGTACTTTCAGTTAAATACATGGCCCTAAATACTTTCCCTAGCACTACAACTATAATTCGATAGGATGAGTCAAATGTAGAGTACACATTTACTACAAATATTTGTAACAGTACAAATAAAACCTGCAATATTCAACCTGTTTTAAAGATTTGGGAAATACTAGAAACGACTGCTTAATTCTAAGTAAATTATAAGTAAACCTGGCCTAGTTGGACATTTGTTTGGGATTAATTTAAAACCAAACCAGGGTGGGTATTCTGAAAGCAGACTAAGAATAAATGCTGTTGGCAAAATCTTTTATCCAACTGTATCCATCTGAGCTTGTTACAGAGGACATCTTGTAAGATGAATATCTGGTGTACACCGGTTCCCTTTAAAGTTCCCAACATGAACACAGGTTCTTGACCTTGACCAGGTCCAGGAAATTTTTAGACAATACCACCGCTATTTCACCCATGAGCTGTATCTGGAAAAACAAGAGGAAATTCATTAAAAAAAGAGAGAGAGAGAGTACAGATGATAAAGCGCCAAAGACCAATGTGTGTGAGTCACTGATGGCCATTGTCCCAGACCTGGAGAGGAACCAAAACAAAAGCGTGCCACGAGCCCACCGCAGCAGCCATGCGGGCCCATCAGGAGATGCTTGTATACGGTCGCTGGAGGTGTTCCACTATACAGTACCTCCCCTTTCCTGGCCTGTCCAACTGTTTTGGGCCCCTCATAACACTTCCTAGTTATTTTCCTTTGGGATCTTGGGAAAATGGCCAGTAAGAATCCCCCACCCTGCTCCACACCTCCTAAAGAAATCAACAAGCAGAACACTGACCCCACTCTTTTTGGGCAGTTGTCAAACGCCCTGTTTTGAATGCACGTATTATAATGTTGGAAACTATTGTTGTCTGTTATTGTGTGGCCTCTCCAAACTGATAAATAAAACAAAATGTAGTTTTGTTTATTCTGTGTGCTCAGTGCAGCTCGTTAGACATCACGGCACTTGTGTGATATGTATAAACCAACAACAGTGGGCAGTCATGCTTCAGCAACTTCAGATGGGAAGATATTGCTCTCTGTGTATGGAGTACAAACGATTTGTTGTGATGAGCTTGTGCCATGAGTGTAAACATCCATGGTTCGAACCAATGAGCCTCTATTGTACCACAGCAAAATCAACAAGTCTGGCTGTAATGATGAACCACTACTGAATCCTTTACAAGTGCCATACAGCCCCAGTGTGTGGCTCTGCGCCCGTGGGCAGCGACTCTGGGAGGAATGTGTGAGTGGGACGTCTCACAGAGTCATTCTTTTGACCTGCAAAACAATGAGTAATGATTTTCTTGTCTTTGAGGGACTAAACACGAGCTGGAAGATAAGAGGACATGATTCACATTGTCCAAAAAAAATTGTCTTCATCAATATGCAGATTAGATGTGCGTCAATTTTATGTCCACATGATCACCCAAAGGGGGATATGTGGTTTGCATGTCATGACATGTTGGCATTATTATTGATATTAATATGAATTTGAATAAACCAAACTCTAATGATATACAGTAGTACGTATGGATCCCCAAAATAAAAACTCTTTACACCCTCTTGGGGGTTCAAGGTAATGCCTACAGTTTGTTATTTATTTGGAGGGCCAACTGCCACATAATGTATGCTAAACCGTGTTTGTAAATTTTAGGCTTTAATTTATGTTAAAATGTATGTTGTTTGGGTACATTTTGAATAGATTAACTCCCACGTTTTTAGTGCTGCAGTGGGTGATTAGGCCCTACTCAGTTCTGTTGTGAGACTGCCCTCTAGTGGCAAACCCTGTCACACTTCTTACTGTGTGTGCTATGCTTGTTCATTGCTAAATTAAGTTATTATGAAATGAAAGTCGTTTATTCTGTGTTATTATTAGGTTTGTTTAACACCAGCTCGCCACAGCCACAAATAATTCTTAGATCTACATCTTTATTTTGAAAGAGCTATAATACCTTTATAACAATTTTTAGCAAATGTTAAACTTGTGACCTGTCACAAGAGGTCCAATGACTAACAAGTTGTAATGTATATCTTAATAATTCCCCATGACAAATTCTCGCAAACTTAGAAACTGAATTTCAACCTCTAACTAAAATCCAATACGATAGGCCTACATGTTGGTGTTAATACTGTAGTGGTTACATACGTAGTCCTATGTGGCCTAGCCTATATCTAATTCTATTCTACTAAAACTCTTGTCTTTTAGGGGATGTGAGCATAGTTACCCTGAACATCTTTTAAAAATATGGTAGCCTATAAACTTGTCCAATAAATGAAAAATATATAGGACTAGAAGCCAACAAACACTTAATTGCACCTTGCATAAATAAAAGAAAATCAAGTTTATAAACTCTTGTTTTTTTTTACAGGCCAGTGTCTCCTTTGACCTTCAAAACCAATAGCCTACTACCCTACTTTCCCTAATTCATCCATTCCCTAATTCATTACCAATCCTATGGATTCATATTACTGTAACACACCCGCATTCCGCCACAAGGTGGAGCATGCACCGTATGGAGCTGTAGCCTACCTCCCCCAATGGCGCTAATTTCAGCAAAAACTTGAGAACCTTGAAGTGATTAACGATCTGTCCACAGAAGGGGCAAGTGCCACTTCTTCGTAAAAGGTAATTGTCCAACATCTTCTACTGGTTACTAAGTCTTGTTATAGACTCAATTTGGACTAGGCTACTGTATATAAAAATTAGCAGACTAATCAGAGCGAAGAAATCTCACTAGCAACAGATCATGTGACCTAGCTACCAATGAGCCCAGCGCAGCCACAATAGTCACGTTTAGTCAGTCAGGCTCTCGGGAACCTAAAACAGAATGTTTTTTTGGTCGTTTTTTTTTTGTGTGTGCATTTTTTTATTTTTTTAGGATTCCTCTGTGAATGAACAGAATTAATGGAAAATGTATATTTATTTGAATACAATGAGAGCTTGTGTGTGTGTGTGTGTTGATAAAGGCATGATCAAGGCATGTTCAAGGACATTTGAATACATATATTTCGTTGACAAAAGGGTTCATTGTAAAATATAATTGTAACTGTAAATTCACCGTAACTGTAAATTGTAACTGACAGAATCAGCTTAGTGAGCCTTGTCTCACTAAGCTGAGTTGAATTCGAGTTCCTCTATTATTTTGGCACTAGTGTTTCTGGAGTGAGGAACCACCGGATTTCTCTAGGACAAACAGCTGCTCCAATAGGCTTTAAATATAGCTCCCTGGAACAGCAACAGGTGTGGATCGGGGCTCTCACGTAGGCCTACATGTGTGATAAAAGAGCCAACGTGTACGTTTGTCTTAAGTGTTTCCGCGCAAGTGTGTGGTATGCCGGCGGGAGAGAGAAAGGGGTTTTAACAGTTAAAGGACAGATTTTCGGATTAGCCTTTCGAAAACACCAATATTAGACATTCATCAACTGTATAGCCTACCCTAGAGCTCTGATTTATATCTACCACTTTACTATCTATCTCGTCACTTCACTATCTATCTCTCACTCAACTTACTTCTTGCACTTAATTGTTTCTGTGTTGGCATGTTTCATTGTCCTGTTTTGGTTACTTTGCATTATTCACATTGTTATGTATTCTTTCTTTTGGCAGGTCAGTTGATAGCCTATAAGATGCTGCTATATGCTTAATGTAGCTTATTGGACAAATATACTTTGATTTGATTTGAATGGAGGTTGAAGAGCCATGCCTTTGTCGGCAATAGGTATAGGCCTACCATCTACTTACAAGAGTAGCCTACACAATTACAAGGAGCCCACCGCTGACCCCATTTATTTCAAGAACTATTAGATAATAATAAAGAATAAAATCACCGTTGTCTTCCCGTTTGTCAAAACGGTTATGTCTGCCTATATGCTATGACCTGTCTGATATATTTCCTGCTCATGTGAATTAGTCTTATATGCAAATTAGGCTTAAGTGCTATATGCAAAAGTTGACCTAGCCTATACCTGATCTTTTCCCTACCTTCTGGCACCCAGGAAAGCCCAAACTCCAGATAGGATTAGGCTAATAGCAAATAGCCTACAGCACCAAGAGATAAGTCCTATGCGATGCCCATTAACAACCTCCACAGCTGTATCTTTAATTGTATCGTTGCTATAGCAACGATTACAATTAATATTAATTATTTATATATTCTATATAGCATTAAAGTTTACCCCCAGGCTCAAGTACACGTTATTGGGACAGTAAATAACAAAGAATGCTAAATTAGGCCTAGTAGAAATGAACACATCAATAAAGCCGTAAATAGTATGTTGTCTAATTTTTTAAATAGCCTAATGTAAGCACATTATACGGACGTCGTTTTGTACAACAAAGGTAAATTAACTTGTGTTTTCCCATGGCATTTTTTTGGTCTAATCTTTTTTACTCGCTTCCTTGCTATCACGCTCAGTCTGTTCACTCTACAGTAGACTGTTTATCTTCCCGTGTGCATGCTTGTGTGTGTGTGTGTGTGTGTGTCTGCGTCGTTCGTGTGTAGGGAAGACAATGCTGCGGTTCTTTGCAGTATGCGCGTCAACGGAATCCCACGAGTGCGTCATAATCTTTGAACGCGCCACACGATTGGCTAGAGGGTGGAAAGCTCCCCACTCCCTCTGATGCCTTGTATGGAAACCTCGCTGACGCAAGGGAACAATAAAACTGACACTATAAATGTCTTCAAGAGATCACAGCAGAGGGACTGCTCCGCAACTGAACAGACCGGAGATGAACTTTTTGTTGGATTATAGACAGTACTAAATCATTCATAAATGACATAACAGGTAGGAAAATCTATGGTTGAATACAGTTTAAATGCCGTAACCTAGACGAGCATGATGATAAATAGAAATGTATAAGTTTTAAATTATTATTCCAGTTGATAAATGACCAGATATTACATTGGTTATTATACTGCGTGTGCTTCATTGAAAAGGCTTTGATCAGTTAGTTTGACTCCTTTAACAAATGAGCACAAGGTTGTACTCTGGTCATCTACAGGTGCACCATTTGCACTTCATTTTCTCTTTTCCAATCCTGATCAATATAATTTTGCCCCCAGGGCAAAATTATATAATAATGTCAATGTAGATCTGTGCTTAGATTAATTTACATTTAGTCATAAAGTCACAAAAAACGACTTCCTATGGTATAAAGCTATATAGCTTTTCATAACAGACTTTTTTGGCATTTTACACTGCTCTAGAATACAACACTTCTTACTATCGAGGCATGTCTATCATACTTGATATATTGGCTAGCGTACTGCCTTAAATGTTAAAATGCAACCAATACTAGAGCTTTCTAGGTTTCTTAAGATAAGTCAGATGGCTGATTTAATTCATGGTCCTCCTATTTGTTTAGGAAGACCATATCATAATAATCCTGGTACTTCATGAGATACGTCTTGTCTACTGTCTACTGTCTAACGCTGTTTATTAATCTCCTGCAGTTCATATACAAATGACCTGTGTCCAACCGCAGCAAGGTGCTCAGCCCTTTGAGACCTCTCTCTGCAGCCCGGAGTTCCCCAGTGTGGATTTTACCTCCAGGCTGAATATGGATGTGAGTAGCCAGCGGGACCACCACTTCCCCGCGTCCCTGCCGAGCATCAACTCTCTGATGGGAACATACGCGGGGGACTTTGACAGCTATTCATGTCAGATCACAACAGCCCCCGGCCCCGCTGTGTCATCTTCTGGCCAGGAGTCCCCGTTGAAGCTCGACGACTTCCAGGTGTACGGCTGCTACCCCAGACCATTCACACTGAGCTACCTGGACGAGGTCCTGTCCTCCAGGGCCTCCGATTGCTTTGGTAGCCCCGCGTCCGTCCCCTCTCCCTCCACCCCAAACTACGGTGGCCACCAAAACCCTTCTGCTTGGGATTCGGCCTTCGGCCCATATTCTCCCCCACCAGGGTTCTGGGCGGTGGATAAGTCCTCCGTGGCTCACCCGCCCTCGTTCTTCACCTTTGGTTCATCGTCTACAGACGACCTTTTCCCTCTGGGTCAGCACCAGTCGTCAGAGCAAGAGCCTTTCTCCGTAACCCCACAGCACTCGTCCTCCCTGAGTTTTTCCTCCTTGGTGCTGGAGCAGGCGGGCGCCTTGGACGGGTCGGACCCGTTGGAAGGCAGCCTGTCACCCAAATCAAAGAGTCCCAGTGCAAACGAGGGGCGCTGCGCCGTCTGCGGGGACAACGCCTCATGTCAGCATTATGGGGTTCGCACCTGTGAGGGATGCAAAGGGTTCTTCAAGGTGAGTAGACCTACACTTATACTGCCTACTCAGTTAACCTGGGGGCAGGATAGTCTCATACTCCTTAATACTTTTGGGCTCACTGTAGGTCGCTTAGGATAAAAGTGTCTGCAAAATGAACTTGTAATTAACCTACATGCGATATTTGCAATTTCCAAGGAAAGAAGATATAAATATATCAGCAATTTGAATGTTTTGTTTCAACAATTACCAAGAATAACAACTTTCTAACCATCCACTTTATTGTTTTATAGCGAACAGTCCAAAAGAATTCCAAGTACGTTTGCCTCGCCAATAAGGACTGTCCGGTCGACAAGCGGCGACGGAACCGCTGTCAATTTTGTCGTTTCCAGAAGTGCCTCACTGTAGGCATGGTGAAGGAGGGTAGGCTATCTCATTGAACTTGTCACACCTGCATTACTATGGCAAACATGACAGTTTACACGAGCAGAAACATGATGTTAATGACATTTAAAGTGTTTTTCTCATTTAACTGAGAATTTTATTTTTGACTACATATTATTGGTTGTCACACAAGTTTTCCCCCTTTTCCCCTCAGTGGTGAGAACAGATAGCCTTAAAGGTCGCAGGGGTCGCCTCCCATCAAAGCCTAAAGTCACCCAGGACCATCCCACCAGCTCCTCTCCAGTCAGCATGATCGCCTCTCTGGTTAAGGCACACATCGATTCAAACCCGGGCATTGGGAAACTGGATTACTCCAAGGTGAGATAAGGAGGGATTATGCATCTTCATAAAAATCACAGTGGTTACCAGAATTGATCTCACGGTGCATTGTCCTTCAATTCTAGTACCAGGACACTGTCGTCAACCTGACCCAGAAGGAGGATCCCGGTGACATCACACAGTTCTATGACCTGCTCACAGCCTCCATGGAGGTCATCAGGATGTGGGCTGAGAGCATCCCGGGATTCTCTGAGTTTTGTTTAGAGGACCAGGAGCTGCTGCTGGAATCTGCGTTTGTTGAACTGTTCATCCTGCGCCTGGCATTCAGGTGAGGCTGACCGGCTCAAGACACAGCAAAGGGGGCAGGATAGGTTAGTGGTCAGGTGGGTCAACTCAGAACCCAATGGTCATGGGTTCAACCCGCGACATTCCACTTGAGCAAGAGGCCTAACTCCTACCTGCCCCTTACTACTTGTAGTACTTTTTGATGAAAGTGTATGCTAATGTGTAAGGGGTTCTCTTTTTTCTTCTTCTGCACATTATCTTATAACTTATTATCTTATAACTGCAAACCATAATAACCTTGTCTGTTTTCCAACGGCAGGTCCAATCCAGAGACTGACAAACTAGTCTTCTGTAATGGCGTTGTGCTGCATAAGATGCAATGTGTCAGAGGGTTTGGTGACTGGATCGACTCCATAATGGATTTCTCTCAAAGCCTCCATCGCATGAAGCCAGATGTATCCTCTTTCTCCTGTCTTGCAACTCTGGTCATAATTACAGGTGAGCTTTTGCCGTACACCGTGGTGTATGGGGGACTATACACTACAGTCACTGGAGATAGTGTGAATAAAGGTGCGCTCCTCTGTTTTTTTTTTGCTGGAATTACCCTTGGGGTTGAAACCAGCATTAGAAAATGTGTTGTTTTAATTTGAGTGATGAGTGGTTCACATTCCTCTCTACTCCTTCCCCTACAGAAATATTTACTTTTTTGCACAGTTGTGCTTCAAAATATAAACAATGGGCTGGTGAGGAAATTTTGAATTCTGGGGGTTCTATAAGAGTGTACCTTTTGTCCAATATTGCTACATACACCTCTTTATTCCCAAATAAATATACATTAAATAACAGCGTATATGTCGAGCCAATTTGTCAATGCCTTGCAAGTCTGTAATCATTCAAGGACCAATGTGTATTGCACCTTGTTCATACACGGACCTGTATTATTTTTTCTCGATAGATCGACATGGTCTCAAGGAGCCAAAACGCGTGGAGGACTTGCAAAATCAGATCATCACCTGCCTAAAGGATCACGTTTCTGGCTGCTCCACTGATTCCTTGAGGCCTAATTATTTGTCCAGACTACTGGGGAAGCTGCCCGAGCTTAGGACACTATGCATACAAGGCCTCCAGCGCATCTTCTACCTGAAGTTGGAAGATCTCGTTCCTCCACCGCCGATAGTGGACAAAATTTTCATGGACGCGCTGCCTTTTTGAGAAAGCGTTGGCCTTACTCTGTGATATCAGTGATATAGATGTGGAAGAACGTGAAAACAGACTGAGAATTCACATCTCAAGCGGTACAAAATGAGATGCCTATTTTCTTAGAGGGATTATGATTAAGGGATTATAGCTCTTGAGAAGATGGGCTTTCCCCTCACGTCTGTATGGTTCAGCAACCGTATAGCTCTAGTCTGATTTATTTGTAATCTCTCTAAAAGGTTTATCAGGATATTGTGGGAACCATTGCAGTGGTAGAATGTGCATTAACGAAGAGGTGTCTCTTTGGTCATCCTGTATTCAGGAGGTGTAGGTTATAAATAGGTAACAGCACAAGGTAGTACAGTACATAATGATACAGTGCATTGAAAAACAATAACTGGCATTTTGTTCTTTATAAAATTTGTTTTAAATAGTCTTGAGACATAGGGACACTCCATGGACCAAAATGAGACTGTTTACATACCTTGATGTGCCATAAAATTTCACAAGTTTCTGATGGAAAGGCATACAGAGATTGAATAATTGCACTTTCAAAACAGATTCACACAGTGCATTTGCACCACCGTTTTAATAGACAACATCCTATTTTTGCAATTAAACAAATCTCCATATTTGTAGACAACTGTAGTTTGTAGATAATGTAGATTGCATAGACATTTCAGTAAGCCTTCTTGATAAATTCTACTGTTTGTACCTTTGTCCCATGGTTACTGAATTGTAATGACCCACTATTTACTATATTTGTTTGTTAAAGGTGTTTTCAGGTGCTCTTGTCATGTTAAGGAACACATTAGCCACATGGACATTTCTGCTCCAAAATAGTATGTCTATACTAACGCTTTAGCTTGACTTGATCTGCAACAAGAATTTTGTGGTGATGATCACGCTAGAACTTTGAATTGTGACAAATATAATTCAGTTGTCATGGAAACACATGAGCAGCTAAAACCATCAACTTTACAATACAGTCTTATGCAATGGATGTTTAAAAGGAAATAATGAATTATGTATATTGCAATATACTTTCATCTTGGGCATTTCCGTTTCACATGCTACAAGCAGTTTAACAGCGAATAAAAAATTTCTGCCTACCTACTTGGTTTGCTATATCTCAAATGAAAATAATTTGCTCTCTAGTTATCTTTCTCAGTTTGTTGTGAAATTAAGAGGATCTTAAGAAGATAGATAGATAGATAGATAGATAGATACTTTATTAATCCCGAAGGAAATTCAAGCATCCAGTAGCAGCATGCAAACAT
>JAOEHI010050936.1:0-19757 GCA_025447815.1 Percopsis transmontana | reverse complement strand
GCCAGCACTAATGTTTTGAATCGGATGCGGGCTGAGACGGGGAGCCAGTGAAGGTCTCGGAAGAGGGGGGTTACGTGAGAGAACTTTTTTGTGATTCTGATTCTGATCTGGGTAGTTCAAATCTGGGCAGTTCACACTAACACATATGTAGCCCTGTCTGAATTCTATTTAGTGTAAAAGTATATAAATAGTTCGAAACACACTGGTTTAACATGTGCTCGATACAACCTAATTTGCTAAGAGTTCGAAAAATAACATCTATTGGTTGATACTGTTATTGTGTCCAATTAGAACAGAGAGGAAGCGGGAAGAAACAGTTGATTTTGATGGATAGGATAATGAAGATATTGTTTTAAAAAAGTGTTTAAACGTTTAACGGGTGTTTTGTCTGGAGGAAAAGTGTATGTCCAGGGGCCTATTCCATAAAGCGCGCTAAGAAAAGTGGGGATTAAAGTCCAAAACTTGACTTGAATGAACCTAACAAATCAGTCGGGGCTAAAGTGATTCCATAACGGTCAATTCAAGTTCATGCAATCCGACTAATTCGAGACAGGTTCAAGTAGTCAGAATAATTGCGTGTGCACGCTTTTCTTAAGCAGCCCGAACATGGATCAAATCGATAAACCATGGCAAAACACATTGATAAAGAGAGAGTGGTGATGTTTACGGCCACCGAGCAGTGCTTATTATTACAAATATATGAAGAAATCAAACGTTAAAACGTTATAAAAGTTAATACAGCTGCCATAAACAAGAGTGAAAGCCTGGCAATAAATTGCTGATCGATTGAATGTGTCAACTATAACCTAATTAAACCTTGGGCACAATACATTCAAAGTTAAAATGGTAATATCAGAAAACCTGTAGTAACCTGTATTAAAATATCTATACAAGAATATAAATATTAAATCTCAAGGCTGCAAATTTATACCTTCACTGGTTTAATATATAGGTTACAGTAGGCTATAATATGAACCAATTTAATGAATGGTTTCAAAAAAATGCAACTCTTTTTATTGGAGCAACAGGGCTGGTGACAGGGGGGGGTCAGCAGGGTGGGGCATTGCCCACCCTAGATTAAGCTTTGCCCACCAGCCTATCAAAAATAATAACTAAGAAGGCTTCATTCACTGTTAGTCATATTTAAACAAGAAATCTACATTTAAATGATTCAAACGTTAACTATATTACAACAATGTGTTTCCAAAGTATTGTGGGGAGCAAGTGAGCACAACTAGTGTTAATGACATCAAACAATCACGCTGTTGTTCATGGCATGTAATGGTGTCAATGGTTCCTTTACGCTCCTTTACATTCTCTTTGAAATGCCCTCCGTAGCTCCCTCATCCACCACCTCATTAATGAAAGGACACATCATGATTGATGCAGAACAACACATGGGTTAAGTTCCTTATTTATAGACCTTTACTTATTTGATTTTTAAAAAACCAGACACCTACTAAACACTTCTAAGTTTACTTTTTGACATTGTTTTAAATGTATTAACCAACACATTAACCAATATATTTTTAAACATGGTTTCCTAATGGGAAAATAGAGGATAGGGGCATACAGTATGGACTTATATAATACATTTCTAGTCAATATAATTTTTTGCAATTGTACTGTTAACTATTTATGTAGCTATAATTATTCTATTGGAGTAATTTACATTTACAGCATTTAGCAGACGCTTTTTTCCAAAGCGACTTACAATTAGTACATTTGTCAACAGTTGAACTGGTTAACCACCAGTTTTTGCAAGCACATAATATTCTTCCAGAATAATGTAATAATAACAGCTTGGACTAGGAGCTGTGCCACTTCATTTGTGAGGAACAGCCTTATCCTTCTGATATTGTAGAGGGCAAGTCTGCAGGCTCGAGTCGTTGGGGCAATTCTTTGCAGTTTGATAGGAGGATACTTGTGTTCAAGGGTAATGGACAGGTCCACTTGAGGGCAGTTCTTTGCCGGGAGGAGAGAGTAGCTCTGTCTTTTCAAGGTTGAGCTTGAGGTGATGCGAAGACAACCAAGCACCGATGTCAGCGAGACAATTAGAGATTCTAGTGGAGATCTGCGTATCAGATGGAGGGAATAAGAGGTAGAGTTGGGTATTGTTGGCATAGCAGTGGGAGGAGAATCCGTGAGAAGAGATTACAGAGCCAAGAGATCTAGTGTACAGTGAGAAGAGTAAGGGTCCCAGCACAGATCCTTGCGGAACCTCAATGGTAAGCGGGCAGGGTTCGGACAGGTGTCCATTCTGGAGGACTCGATAGGAGCAATCTGTCAGATAGGACTCAAACCAGGAGAGTGCCGAGTTGGCAATGCCCAATTCGGCAAGGGTCGATAGAAGGACCTGGTGGTTTACCGTGTCGAATGCTGCAGACAAGTCTAGGAAAATGAGGACTGCGGAGAGGGAGGAGGCTTTAACAGTGTGCAGGGTTTCTGTCACCGTGAGAAGAGCGGTTGAGTGAGCAGCTTTCAACCCAGATTAGTGGGGGTCCAGGATGTTGTGTTGTGAGAGGTAGGAGGACAGTTGGTCAGAGACAGCGCGTTCGAGTGTTTTGGATAGAAAAGAAAGGAGATATACCGGTCTGTAATTCTGAGGTGCAGATGCGTCCAGGGATGGTTTATTAAGTAGCAATCTGACTCTAGCTTTTTTAAAGGAAGCTGGGACCAAGCCTGTGGCCAGGGAGGAATTGATCAGGAAGGTGAAGAATGGTAGGATGTCATTTGAGATGGCTTGGAGAAGAGATGTAGGGATCAGGTCGAGTGGGCAGGCAGTCGCCCGGTTGCATACAATCAGTGTTTTGATATCTTCTGTGGAGAGGGCCGCAAAAGCGTTTAAATTATCGACAGAAAGTGTGGAAATAGAGGGAATAGAGAGAGGTGCAAAGGATTGGCTAATGTCATTGACTTTCTTTGAAAAGAAGGTTACAACAGAGAATTGTTCAGTTGACTAGTAGGGAGAGTACTGTGGAAGAGAAGGAGGAGGAAGAGAGAGTTTTTAGGTTACGACGAGAGATGACGCGGGTTGAAGTAGCAGGGGCCGAGAGAGGATTTAGGGGGAGTGAGAAGGAGACGAATGACCTGGGTGTGTGGGAGAAGGAGTACGCTGAAGAAAGAGCCACGACTAGGGCGGCAGCAGGCGATCGGGGTGGGTACAGCAGGTTGGATGGATTTCTATGTCAGGGCTGAGAGCGTGCTCTGCGAGCTCATGTTAGTACAGGAATATAGAACCAACACATAACAGCGAACGAGAAAGAAGAGTTACAAATACTAGTGTGATACTTAGCCAGTTGTGTTGCTGCCTTCCTTGGATGACTCCCACAGGAAGACTCCCTATGTCTTTGTACACCCACTGTCTTCGTGCTCATGCTGGCGCTATACAGTTAACAGCTAGCTAAATAGCGCTATACTGGACAGCCTCTTTAGGCTCCACCTTGCTTCTAATCAAGCTAGTTTCAGAGCTAAGCCTATTCAAACTGGATTTCAAAGGCTGGCTAATGGCTTCACTTAGCAAGTGTGGCGATGTGGTAACAGGGAAGGGATTAAATGAGAGCCAAACTATGCCACCTAGGGAATTACACCCCAGGAAATAGTATTTAAATTTTGATTATTCGAGGGATGATGAAGAAATTAAGGACACACAGGAACGTTACTGAGGAGGCAGAGATGTGATTCAAAATATACCAAAATAACATTTATTTGATAAGTAAACTAAAAAACTAAAAACAAAGCTGGGACTGGTACTACTGAAACAAAAAGTAAGTGTAACAAGGTCGTGGGTTCGATCCCCAGTGTCGGCTTACCTGCAAGCATCCTTGAGCAAGATGCCTAACCCCTATCGGCTCCATGTAATTGTAATGTAATTGTAAGTCGCTTTGGATAAAAGCGTCTGCTAAATGCTGTAACTGTAACTATATATAAGCCTAATGAGGAGGTTGGCCAGCGGAGGAGTTAAGTGAAGGCTGCATTCAGCACCACCACACCCAGCACCTAGTGCTGTTGGTGAAAACTAAATAGTCCTAATAATCAAAACTAAAGGAGACGCACCTGTGGGGCTATTCATCCCCAGGTGCGCAATGGGGAAGGGAGGCACAGGGCGCACAGGCCTGTGCGCGCTGATCGTGACAATATAGTATTATATTTAGAGATATTTATGCTTTATTTTCTATTTTGTGTTAGATAAATTCTAAAGTCCAAAGACACAACCAAGATCGTTTATCAGCATTTTCCTTTAATCAAAGTGCATTTTGGGTTCAACACAGCAATGAGCATGGAAGAACAAGGTCCTTCCTCCATACCTTGGTTTATATAGGTTTTTGGTGTGTGTGTGTGTGTGTGTGTGTGTGTGTGTGTGTGTGTGTATGGGTGTGTTTTACGACAATGTTCTGCTTTCCTTCACAATGTATTGGATATAAGATAACAGAACAAGTCTCCAGTGTTTCTCCCTTTTCTCTCTCTGAGTGCACATATATCAAGCTTAACTAAAATATAAGAAACCTTTAAAAAAAACAAGTTGTTACCCTTACCAGGACAGGCGGTCACGACCATAAACTTTAACTGGAGACTCAGAGAAAGTGTGTTTACAAATGTGAGAACACTAGCCTATTCATTTTTCTCTAACATTTTGTAGGGTATCTATATGTTTTATAAGTATGTGGTGAAACCTGTTCTTATTATGACTTAACTTAACTATTGTATGAGAGCTGGCGATGTGTTGTAAAATGTATTTTATTGTTACCTAAAATGTATTGATGGTTTTGTTAGTTGACTGATTGATTTTATGACTTTGTACAACTATTGTATAGTACTTAGTTAGTTAGTAGTATTTCTTATTGTGCTTTCTGTGTGTTTTTAGGTTAGGTCTATGTCCCTGTTTTCTTCTTTGTTCTTTTTGGTAGATTACAGCAGTAAGGACTATGTACAATATGTGCACAACCTGTGCTGAGCTGATCTGCTTCTACACAGGCCTTATGACTTCACTATTGAGAACTATTTTTGTAATAAATAAACTATTTTGTAGCTTATGATCTATTCTGTGGGCCTCTATTAACAGAGATAAGACTATCGCCCACATAAATGTCAAGAACTGCCATTCTAAATGGCTCAACCTTATGACTACGACGATGTCATGCCCATTTCTGAAGACCTCTACTGGGGACATGATTATCTGCCTCATCACTACCATGAGTAAATCGGAGAGCCAGGGAGGACGATTATTCTGGCTCGAAGACGGTAAATTGGGGGTGACAACTTCCACACGCCATTAACATGCCAAATAACTTAACTTAGAGATGGAGTTGTGCTAGCATATACTGTACAGGGACAAATATACTACGTTGGTAGTGAGCCCTCTCCACAATTTAAACTTCTCAGCTGATTTCTGACATGACATGATACGTCAACAAACTAACATCAATCCCTGATTTGGCAATTTGAATCAATCTATTAAATTAATTGTGTGTGTATATAATTAATATATATATAATTTTTTCTATAAACCTATTTTACTTATTTCCAATTTCTTTGAAGTAAAATATTTAGGCTACAGTTAAGTCAGCTTTAGCAATTATACGGGATGAATAAGACAGGCAAGCAGTGACGCTGGAAGACATTTTCACTGTGGGGTTGGGGGCGTGGTTTAGCCTGTCTGTGTGTGGAAGGGAACGTGGGGAGGTGTGGTTCACGGGGCTAGGGGACAGGTGTGGGTATTTTCTTAATCACTTGTCTTCCCTTTTAAGCAGTAAGGGCCTACAGCTGGGGAGAGAGGGGCCAGAGGCCAGACCTGGCAGAAGACCAGCCACGAGCCTTGAGCGTGCCACATGTATAGTGTTGGATGTATGATTGTATGCTGTGACTCCCTGTATACAAGGCAGTGTAAGACCTGGGAAGAAGTGTGTGCAATAAAACCCGTGGAAGTAAGCCAGTACCGTGTGGACAGTCGTGTGTGTGTGCCACAGGGGTGTTGACATTTTTAGGTTGGAGTGACATTTGTGTGGAAATTACTAGGAGGGTCTGAGACATTTTTGAGAAAAACTAAATATTGCATTGTAATCGCTTTCTTGACAAAAAAGTACAATTTTTCAATTAGCAGATGCTTTTATCCAAAGCAACTTACAAATACATGCTCCTTATTACATGGAGAAGATAGGGGTTAGGCATCTTGCTCAAGGATGCTTGCAGGTAAGCCAACTCTGGGGCTTGAACCTACGACCTTCCAGCTGAGAGCCTAACACCTAGACCACTAGACTATCCTTCCCCAAAAAGTAGTACTAATTACTTACAGTGTAATACTAAAATACGTCTTGGCTACACACCGTCCAGAACATAAACAATATTTAACACAATGTTCACCATATATTGACTCTAATGCCAGTCGTAATTGTGTGTAGGCTATATCCAAGACTAACCCAGAACATTTACCCCCCACCCTATTCTTACCCTATGTAGCACCTGCCACTAGGTGGCCCCAAGTCTATGTTCAGGATAGTACTATGCCACCCCAAGATCTCCTTCAACCAAAAGGAGGGGCAGGAAATTGTCGTATAAAATATATTTTATATTTTTCAGAAAATTATTCACTTAAGACATGATAAGAGTGTTATAGCATGAAATAGCAGTAAAAAAGGGGCACAGTGAACTTTCAGGTCTGTCAAATCAACAAAGAACAACTCACTCCTCCCTAAATATGAAATGAATATCATGCTATGATTTAAAACAAAAAAAAAAGCTCTGAAAGGTTGAAACTGTTTGAAAGCCTGAAATCTAATAAAATAGGCTTTGCAAGCCTGAAAAAACCCTATTTTGTATATGCGTTTTCCTTCTTCACAACTGCAGCACTGTCACGATCGGCGCGCAGAGGTCCATGCGCGCTCCGTGTCCCTCTTCCCCAGTGCGCACCTGTAGGCTGATTAGACCGTTGCTGGCGTGCCCGTGGCTCACAACTCGTGGGGGGGGATCACGGGAGATCCTCGCGAGCGGGCACGCCTATCGCGTATCCGCCTGTACTGGACCCAGCGTGGGGGGGCGTGGTAGGCATCCCCACCTGCTTTGACAGCTCTTCGGGGGAATTGGAGAGCTTCCTGGAGGGCTTTGAGCAGAGAATGGACGACCTGCAGACCGTGGAGGTTGAGCGAGGAGCGCAGCTACTGTTCCACCTGACATCAGCTGGGCTATGGCGCTTCAGGGAAACCCGCTGCTCAGGCCTCAGTCGTACCAGGAGTGGGTTGTGCGGTTGCGCAAGGAGTTCAGTCCTGCCAAGGAGCGGGGAGGTTTTCGCACACCCATCCCCGCTTCTGCGGGTCCAACTAGGTTCGTCGCTGCCAGCAACGCCCCCGAGAGAGAGAGTGAGCAAGCGAACGGAGGGAGAGAGAGTGAGCGAGCGAACGATGGAAGAGTGAAAGCGGACCCTGCTGTAGAGGAGCTTTCATCCCCGTCGCCAGTCACCGGAGCTGCTGTCAGCCCGTCCACGCCGCTGGAGCCGTCATCTGGCCCAGCCGCTGTGGAGCTCTCACCACCGTCGCCAGTCTCCGGAGCTGCGGTCAGCCCGTCCACGCCGCTGGAGCAGTCACCTGGCCCAGCCTCTATGGAGCTTCCACCAACATCGCCAGTTTCCAGAGCTGCTGTCGGCTCATCCACGTCGCTGGAGCCGTCGCCTGCCCCAGCCGCTGTGGAGCTTCCACCACCATCGCCAGTCTCCGGAGCTGCTGTCAGCTCGTCCACGCCGCTGGAGCCATCATCTGGCCCAGCCGCTGTGGAGCTCTTACCACCATCGCCAGTCTCAGGAGCTGCCACCTGCTCAGTCACGCCGCTGGAGTCATCGCCTGCCCCAGCCGCCGCAGTCCTGCCCAGGAACCGCCGCCAGCCCACGCACGCCGCTGGAGTCGTCACCTGACCCAGCCGCCGAGGAGCCGCCGCCGCGGTCCTGCCCAGGAGCTGCCGCCTGCTCACTCACGCCGCTGGAGTCGTCGCCTGACCCAGCCGCTGAGGAGCTCACCTTGCCGCAGTCCAGCCCCGGAGCTGTCACCAGCTTGCTCTCGCCGCGAGGCCCAATTCCAGGTCTCACTGCTGGAGAGCCACTGCCGTACTCGGGCCGCGGAGCAGTCACCAACTCGCTGTACCACTGACACCATTGGTCCGGCCTCCGGAGGGTCCCAGCCTCTGCTGTTCGTCCCTGGTCTGGCCACCTGAGGGTCCCAGCCTCTGTTGCTCGGCTCTGGTCCGGCCACCTGAGGGTCCCTGCTTTGGTTGCTTGTCTTTGGTTGCTCGTCTCACCGGGCTAAAGGCGACACCGGGAGGTGCACCTTAGAGGGGGGGTACTGTCACGATCGGCGCGCAGAGGTCCATGCGCGCTCCGTGTCCCTCTTCCCCAGTGCGCACCTGTAGGCTGATTAGACCTACAGGTGCGCCTCCTTAGTGGTTTGATTATTGGACTATTTAAGTTTTCTCAACTGCACAAGGTGTTGTTGGGCATTGTTTTGGCTTATGCCCTGTACGTCTGTTCCTTCTATTAAAACGACGCTTGTTGCACCCGCAATTCCGCCTGTGTGTGTTTCTCTGGCTAGCGCTTACTCTCGCTCAACACGTACCGTTGTTACAAGCACTCTTTTTACAGTGTTTCTCCAACACATTTTCACTGTGTATTAGTTTGTTTTCCGGGTTTGAAAACTTGTAATTGGTCATCTAAAAACTGGTGGGCATATGTTTGGGAAAAGTGTTTTGAAACTTGAGTTTCTAAAGGGCGAATCTTTATTTTGATTTAATTTGCACTCGTATTACAGATAGTATTTTCAGAGCTGAGTTTACAACATCCACTTTTCAGAGATCTGCCCACAGTTGCGAGTTTGCAGTCACGTGATTTCTGCCAGCGTTCTTTTGCAGCTCTGATGTGAAACTAGATACAGTCTGTAATAAGAATTAAATCAAAATAAACATTCGCCCTTTAGAGACATTATACCGTGGAAATGTATAGAAATATGATCTTAAAGTAACCCCCCAGTAGGCTGCAATATGCGCAATGCTGCAAGGTCATGTTTGAATCAAACTATATACAAGATCAAACAGTTTGATCTTGTATATAATAAAAAATGTTGTAGGTTTGCTCATAATTCCAGTGGTTGTTGTTTCTAAAACTCAATTTGAAAACATTACGGCATGCAGGGAATATTGTAACATTGCGCATTATCCTGATAAATAACGCCTGGTATTCTGATCAATATCCTGATAGCCCTCCTTGTAGGCTAAATGTTATTCCTAATAAACACGCTGACACATGAGTTCACCGACTTGGTTCAGCCGTAACACCGAATTATGTGACCGCAGAGGCTGCTGTTTCTCATGATTGTTATTGCCAATGCTTCTTATGGGGAACGAAGCGATCTTTCTTCTCGTTATGAGCCCCTCTGTCATTGTTCAAACTGTGGTTATGTTTTTGTCATAATGCCCACATATGGTAAAAATAATATAGGCTATACATTAAATAATGTATTCAAATTGAGTTTTAGAAAAACAATTGATTAGGCTACAGCAGTCTACGAAACTAACAATTAGAGGGACTCCTAACGACAGGAAAGATCCCCCCGTTATTGCTTCGTTCCCCATAAGAAGCACCTCTGCGGTTACAGAATTCGACGGTCACAGAATTTGGTGTTACACCGGCTTACATGACCGTAGTCCTACAAACGAAGGTGTGAGCACACGCACTGCAACCACACACAAGAAGGTATAGCCTACTGTGGTGGTCTGAAGTTGCCAAACTGGCCCTTTAAATGGCTTTTACATTTTTGTTTTCAACTAATTAAGTCACTGCTGGATGAGAACAAACCATAAGTAGGCTATTTGCAGGAAACAAAATAAAGAACATTTTATAAAAGGACAGAAGAGTGCTGAAGAGTGCTGATCCTAGCAAGCAGTAGACTAACGGAACCGAACTTCTCCCAATCTGAAGTAGCCTACCGCTACCAAATCCAAAAATTCTGCTGTGCACCTATCCGGGATAGAGTGGAGTAACTAATAAAGCAAACTCCCTAAACCTGAAATACCCCGCCTACACCGGACTGTCATTCAGCAGACAAAGAAACGGTTATATTCTCCATGACAACATAAGTAGCCTATACGGGTGGGTCCTCGTAGCGTATAGCTGAAAAGGTACGCTATTTTAGTAAAGTAGTAAAATGCTATTTAATTTTTAAAGTCTCGCTTTAATTCGATATACTGTAGGCTATCATCTATTGTCGACAACGTTATGGCCATAAACGATTCTTTGCATTCTTCGCCGATGTCAGGGTATCTGCGACAGTGAATAGGCTATATGATGTCTACAAGTCGAATCAGTAGGCTATTCATGCTAAATTATTCTATATTCTCAATTGTTCGAAACTTAAACAACTGTGTAAATACCAAACATCAAATGTATGTATCTTTCTTCTCCAGTCTAACTTTAAATTGGTTAGGCTACTTTCCAACAAGCAAACATTGGCATTTGCTCTCATGGTCTTATTTGCTTTTGTACAATGGTTCCCGTGCTGCTGATATAATGGTAATAGCCTTAAGTAGGTCTATATGAAAATAAACGTAGATTAATCTTATATTTAATACATAAATACTATAACCAAGCTTGCATCAGAGTGGCCAAAGAACTACATCACTATTGACTTATGTCTTATAGCCTAGCTTAGTGTCTTCTCCAAAATATTTAGTTAGTGAACTGAAGTGTTATGGTTGCCACCACAGGATGGACGTGTTTTTAAAGCCCTGCAGATGGAAGGAGGCCCGTGGCTATCTACTGGAACTTTGTAGGAGTATTGGTGCATTTCTCCTGGGTCTGCTACTGGCAACGGTCTATGGCCTCATGGGCCTCTTTGTCCTGAACCAGGACTTGTGGTTCTGTGTGTATGTAACTGTGGGCTTGGCTATTATGGCAGGTTTTGGCATGGGGCTGTTTTTCGGCGTAAGAGCCAACATCATGCTGATGCTGCCCACATGCTTCTCAGGTAAGAAAGGGATACTCCTTCATTACAAGGGCTAGGCATTCATTGTGCACATTAAACCTGTATTGTATTCCAGCGAAAGGTAGAACAATCCTCCTCTACCTCATCACGTCACTGCTGTTGAGAGGTCCATTGAACAATGCTATAATCAACTTTGAGGTTGCGGCGGACAGTGTGTTGTGTGGGATGGACCTAGCCCGGAACCAGACCCAAGAACTTATGCAGCATGCTGCTAATCCTCTATTCTGTAAGATTTCACATGTGTAATAAGACAACATGGGCAGGACATGACTCTCAAGGGTCTTAGTGGCACCAGTTAGATCATGGAAGAATGAACAGTTTTAAAGGTACACTCCTCAGTTTGTGGCTTGTGGTTGAAACCAGCGTTTCAAAAACGATGTTCTACCCCTTGTAAGGCTTGTGGGTGATTAGCTTGAGCAAATGCGAGCCAGAGAAAACACACACATGCGGACGAACAGTTGGACGCGTGAGGCGTAAATTTAATACGTGAACAACAAAGCTTACAGGGCATGAACGCCAGAAACAATGACCAACAACTTCGAGAGTTGTTGGGGAACCTAAATACAATCCCTTAATTCCTAATAATGTCATGCACCTGTGGGGCTAATCCTCCACAGGTGCGCTGTGGGGGAAAGGAGGCACGGAGCGCGCATGGGCCTGTGCGCGCCAATTGTGACACTCCTACAGTGCTCATAGGCTCAAATCTTCTCAATCCCTGTGCCTACAGCCACATACAGAGTTGCCTTACAAAATATAAACAGTGAGCTGGAGAAGAAATATTGGGCTCTGGGGGTGGTATAACACATTTGAGGAATGTACCTTTAATGAGTTGATCCAAGTAATATATACCTTCTGGTCACAATGCCACTTCTCTAAATTCCAGACTGCACTAACTAATACTACATATTATTGTTCTCCCTGCAAGCTGCACTGGACAACATCCGTGAGCTCACCAGGAATGCGTATGCTGTGGCAGGGAGAGTACAGAACCTAATACAAGCTTTGACTGAGAATGTCCGCCATGTTGGTGAGTGAGCTACAGCCTACAGATTCTACTGATTTCAATGCCATATTTGAGATGCCAGTATGATGAAACTTCAGGGCTATGTTTGTGACAATAAACAAAAATGTGAACAAATCAATCTCAATGTTTTATCCAGGTATATGTAGCCTAGCTTGAGATTCTTTCAGATCTTTCAGTGTAGCAGTCTGCAGTGTCTTGTCATTCTACAATTGGATCATTTTAGCTTTTATCCAAAGCGGCGTACAATTACATGATGCTATTACATGGAGCAGATAGGGGTTACGGCCATACCCCACAACATACAGTGAAACGCCGCACTCCATTAATGTCTATGGGACACATGCGAAATGCACGTCGGGATACCATTAGGGGTGGGAAAAAAATCAATACAGCATAGTATTGCGATATTTCCCGTGGCAATACTGTATCGATACACGGACGCCAAGTATCGATTTTTTATTGTATAAATTGCACAATTAAATTGAGAATTTAACTTTTTGGTAGTAGAATAATAAAATCAATTGCTTATTCAGTCCACCAGATGGTGCTGTTTGTTTTCTGGTAAGGACAGCGGGGTGATTGTCAGTGTGCAGGAGAATGTAGATAAAATAAACATGGCAGCATCAGGGAAAGAAATCTGAATTGCACCGTCTGCGTTTAAATCAAGTGTATGGACTTTTTTCGGATTTTTTAACAAGGAGGGGACAACTGAGATGGAAATGACACATGGGATTTGCAAAGAGTATTGAATGAAAATAAAATACTCTTTGCAAATAGAATTTTCCGCATCTCCACAGTCAACCACAGCTCCCCGAGGGCTGTAGCACTCGCTGTATATGCACAGCCAGCTAAAGCCCTGCTAAATCAATGATGAACAATGTCGTTTTCTAGTGTTATAAGCATACAAAAAATGTCTTTCCAGTGAATTCCACCAATAATGTGTATGGGAAACAGTTTGTGCCAGTATAAAAAGTATAAAAAAGATCGCTGGTTGTATTTCTACCGCTGTCTGAACAACTAGGAAATGCCCTCCTCTAGTAAAACTTGAGTGTTCTAGTCTTAGTTAATTTTCAAAGCATATACAAATATATTTTCAGTGAATCTGTTCAATTCATCTGTTAAAGATTGCTAATTCCAAAGAACTATGGCCTTATGTAAGGCATATGGTTTTCCATACAAAAATAGTCTGTATAGCGAGTTTGCAATACGGCGTATGACACACGCATACGGCGTATGCGTTTTCGCCATATGTATTGGGGCATGGCCGTTAGGCATCTTGCTCAAGGATGCTAACAGGTAGGCCAATTCTGGGGCCTTCTAGCACATCAACTTAATAAGTGTTCAACCCAACTATTCTACCAGTATTTTTATTTATCTGTATTTTAAATTGTGTGATTAAAGATTTTTCCTACCACAACCCCCTTTCCCATTTTCCAGCACGCACTCTAAGAAACGTTCAACACTTCCTGGTGGACGTTGGTGACATGTGTAACGAAAAGCTGGGCAGACCATACAAGAAGTGTACGTCAGTTTTTCAGGAGGCCCAGGAGGACTGCTCAGAGCTTCTGGGAATATTCAACTTTATGTGTGACATTGTGGATGGGTTCCGCCATCTCTGTGGCCTAGCTCGTGGTTGGTAGATTCAAATGATAGCACTATGGCAACTGCTACCCAAAAATAAAGAAACCATTTTTGATTTAAAAAAAACAAAAGAAGCTGTTTCTCCTGTTGTAGCTGGGGAGCTTTTCTGCATCATCCCCTCCTATATTGCCAGACACCTGAAAGAGAAACTTGCTGCCCGTAAGTTAAATTATGATTTTTTTTCCCTAAAATACATACATGCAGTCACACCTTAGAGGTACCAAATGCAGTACCTGTCTGTAGCCTTTCAAATTACATGCACTCCTTAATTAATTCTTGGAAATTACTATGTATGATAAAATTACTAGTTAAAAGTATTGTATCATAATAATAACTCGGTAACATATCAGCTATCTTTTAATTAAGTTAACCCCCACTCACATGTTTATAAAAAAGGATCAAAGTAAAACATACAATATCATGAAAAGCCACATATGGAAATACTCTGCACTAAACAGGAGGTTGTACATGTAATGTAGGCTCTGTAATATAACAGCAGACATCAACTGTCTGTCTCCATTCCAGCAACCATAGCGGCGTTTGAGCGCATGAAGCAGGAGTTTGAATTCAACATCTCAGCCTCTGTGAAAATACACCAGGACATTAACAGCAGTCAGTCGCTAGAAGAGTCATTCCAGAAGATTTTGGGGGAGGTGTCCATGGAGGCAAAGAAATTCCAGCTCCTTAAAGGGATTTACGCCTACGTGGGACTCTTCTTCCTGGCTTTTACCTACTTCAGGTAAGGCCCCTATTATACTGTACTACCTGGCAACTTTTTGTCATTATTATGTTGTTTCTGTTAGTGTCCCATTTAGTGTAGTTTTTTTTTCATGATCTAAACACATTGAAATGTATTATTAACTATATAAACCCTTGTCTGTGCAGATTCCGTTCCTCATTATAAGCTTGCACACTGACGTTTGTGATTAAATATTCAGTTTGGTACTGAATTTAACTGAATATAATGCGAGTTGTTCTATGAGACCTCGACCAGCATCACAGAAGTGCAATTGAAGCCAACAGAAATAGATTTGGTTTATTAAATACAGTGACCAGATGCATGCAGACTTGTATTTAGGTAAGGAAGCCAATACAAGCAATGGTTATATACAGTTTAATATTGGTGGACTGTGGGATGTATGGCCTAACCACTATCTGCTCCATGTAATAGCACCATGTAATTGTAAGTCGCTTTGGATAAAAGCGTCTGCTAAATGACCTAATTGTAATTGTATGGTACTAGTTGCAAATATGATCTCACCCACTTCTGTAAATGTTTGTAGAGCAGCCATTTACAGGAGCAGGTACCTGCGGAACGATGACTTTGACAACATCTATATCACTGAGGGGTTTGAGGAGCTAGACCACCACCACATCCAAGAGAACAGAACGCCTGTTCTCCCGCTCAGCAAGAGAGAGACGTCCAGTTACATCAAACCACGTAGAGAGAGACAGACCAACCGACCAACCCTATTATATAATATATTTAAACTCCAGTGCTTGATCCTTGATTTTACCATTAAAAAAAGCTAGTATTTTCCTTGACCACATTAAAACAAATTTTTTGGCAAAATTCAATGTTTCTCCAAGGGATGTCAACATTTTACTTACTAAATCAGGGGTTATCAACCAGTTAGAAGTCAAGCCCCTCCCCCTAAAACATTTCCAGTAACATTGCTCTCCCCACACACATACCTTAAAACCCCTTGGAAAAAGTTTTTTTAGTTCGTTTTTTTAACAAGAACAAACATTTACTTTGTTCCAGTGTCTCTGCACCTGACCCCCAAGGAGCGGAGGGCTGTGTTGAAGGGATTGGCCTCCGTCATCAGACACCTGGCCATGGGTGGCCTGGTGGTGGCACTAGACATTGTGACATTCTGGATGTTGGATCTGGTGCACCAGCACGCGCAGGGAGATGTAATTGCCAGAGGTGAGTGAAAGCTAACAAGCAAGCACTTAAAGGGAGAGATATTATACAAAATCAAATGATATTTTACACACTTAATATTTCTATGTCTCACTGTGTTTTGTCTTTTTTTTCCCCTCTCCTCTAGCTCCTTTCTATTTTATGGTGCTGGTAAATGGAACAGGACATATGTCAGACATCTTTAAGGACATGCTGGCATCTTTTAACATCCTGCAGGGAGGAAATATTACTATCATCAACAAGAAATGTCTACTGGAACCAGTAGAGCCAGACTACACTGGATATGTCATCATAGGTATTTGACAGGACCAGATATATCAGGCTTATATAACCATATATATCTACAGTATTCAGTTCTTTTATAGATACTGTATCTACAGTATGTACGGTAGCTGTCACCCAACTGCAGAGGCTACTGCAAATGCATTGGAAATGGTTTGCTGTGAGTTTTAAAAGGCTCAGAAGTAGGGTCAACATAGAAATCCTTCCCGTCTGCTCTACCTGCGACACTCGGCCTCCATAGAGGCGCGGAGGGCTCTGGAACTGCAAGTCGGCCGTCAACAAAACTGGCGCCATTTCTGCCTATGCCTCGTTTGAGTCTTTCCACTTCCTAGTCTTGACTGAAACATGGATCACACCGGCAGACACGTCGACCCCAGTGGCTCTTTCAATTGCCTACTCCTTATTTCATACCCCCAGATAGTCCGGTCTGAGGGTGACTTCAACAGTTACACTCGTCAGACTCTCTTAACCTTTTTCCCTCATTTGATCTCTCTCCTTCTCCCCCAACCCACAGGGCAGGAAATCGTCTGGACCTCCCTGTGGCTGACCACTTTGTTTCCTTTTCTCTTCCTCCAAATTCCCTTAATGACCTCCTACATCCACCCACATTAACACCTGTCATAACTAAAATCTCTCTCTATACCTTCATCTTCTCTTCTTCAGTTCTCTACTTGCTACAGTAGGCTGAACAATTCTACCTCATGTCCACTGATGATGCCTCCTCCACTATCTTCTCTCACATCCTCTCTTGACATCCTCTGTCCACTCATTTCCAGACCTACACGATCCTCTCCATCCCCTGTGAATTCACCACAGTTTAATCACACAAGCCTTATTACAGGCACCAAGAAGAACATTAACAGCATAACAAAAAATATATATATGTTATGTAAAACAAGAAGCAAGAAAGCCTTCTGATTGGGTGGGCCAGAGTGTCAAGTGGGTGGACCCAGGCCCACCCATGCCCACTCATGCCTATGCGCTCCGTCCTCTCAGCTAAAGATTTTGTAACCTTCTTTGCGAAGAAGGTGGTCATGCACACTGCAGACACAAGACAATTAACAGAAAATATACATGTTTTAAATCGGTCTTATTTTCAATGGTCCGATATCGATTCATAAACTCCGAATGCCAAAAAGCCAAATGCCAGTTCACAGCCGGAACCTAAGTCTATCGCATTATATAAAAGATCCGATCTAATAATGTTGTGGGAGTGTGGGCGTGGTTTAGCCCCGTCTGTGTATGGGAGGGAACATTTGGAGGTGTGGTTCACAGGACTTGGGGATTATTATTATTATTAATTATTATATATATATATATATATATATATATATATATATACCAATTATTAATCACCTGTCTCCCACAGAAAAGTAGGACAGAACTGACAGCTCAAAAAGACACCAGTGAGCTAGGAGGCTGGTGGCACGAGAATCTGTGTACCCTTTGTTCTGTAATTTTTCTGTTTCAAAACAAAATCAGAAAAACTACCTTGTTTTTATGTTTTTATGTTTTAAAACCAGAATGGAAAAACAGGAAAAAATAACAGAAATCACAAGTTTTGTAGTGGTTTTTCTGTTTCAAAACCAAAAGGGGAAAGGGAAAACAGAAAAACAAGGCATATAAATCCACTTCAACTTTGGTTTTCACCATGAACGCAATGGGGAAGTGGAACTTCTTCTGCCAAGGAGAAGCGCCCCAATTCAGTAGGCTACCCTTCACGACTAGTTATGGCCACACTTGAATCTTATGCAGACTTTATCTGCACATTTTTTGAGTGGGAAAACACACTCAGAAATTAGTAATGCTCTGTTATCATTTTAATTAACGTGGCACATAGTAATCTCTGTATTGGCATAAACATTATGTCAGAAAACGTACATTTATGAATGTGTTAACCAGACAGGCCCATCCTTCGGATGAACATTTTTTACGAGTTATTTATCTTCCATCTGGATATATGCTGCGATTTCTCCTGCGAAGGTTGTGATCCATACAAAACCTCCAAACACTAATTATAGAGCATTGCGAGGCACCTAACCGCTGCAGTGTGTTTTCCCACTCTCAAAAAATTGCCAGATTACGTCTACATAAGACTCAAGTGTGGCCATAACTAATTGTGAAGGGTAGTCTACAGACTTACTTACTTTACTTAGTTACTCAGAAAAGTATAAATTACGCTAATCTGTATTTTGTGTCTGTTTACCCCAAACACTGCACACAATAACATTATGCTTAATAACGAGCCCATTTTATTATATAATTTGAATTGTAATTAGGCCTCACCTGTTGAGTGATGTCTGTTGAGCAACAAGAGTTTTTGCTTGAAGGCTCTGACGTGATCATACATCTGGCTGATTACCTGGTCCTTCCCTTGGAGCTGAAGATTTAGAGTATTAAGTAGCTCTGTAATGTCCACCAGAAAAGCCAGGGCGGCGATCCATTGCTTGTCTAATGTTCCTTATCTTTTTAGCTTGAAACTCCCTGATCACATCACGCAACTCAAAAAAGCGCCATAAAACTTTCCCTCTGCTCAGCCACCTCACCTCCTGGTGGTACAGCACATCACCATACTGTGCCTCCATCTCATCCAGCATAGCTTGGAACTGGCGATGTGAGAGCGCCTTGGAGCGAATATTATTGACGATGGAAACAACGTCTTGCATCTCATTCTGCAGGTCAATTGATTTGGCACACAACTGCTCTTTATGTAAAATGCAATGGTATTATAAAATCTGCCACCCACACTGGCGGACTTTCTCTGACACCAGTGTAGCGAGACCAGAATGCTTACCGACCATCGCCGGAGCTCCATTGGTCATGATTTTCCCACTTCAAGTTGTTGTTCTCGACAACTCTTTCCACTGCCAAAAAATATCCGTTCCTTTGGTTGTGCCTCAAAGTGTTTCAAGGCCGGCGAGCTCCTGACACACCTCAAAGTCCTCGCTGACTCCTCGCAAAAACACCAACTGCGCAGAGTCGGAGATATCTGTACTCTCGTCACAGGCGATGGAGAAGGCCGAAAATCTACCTGCTTTCGCAACGATTTGCTCACGGACGTTTTTAGCCATATCCTCAATGCGACGGGTAACGGTGTTCCGAGACAGGCTAATTTGAGAGAAAACCGGTGTCTGATTTGGGCACACAGTCTCAGCAGCCACAGTTAGACACTGTTTTAAAAAGTCACCTCACCAGAAAGAGGTCGTCCACGTTTCACAATGAATGTGCTATTGCGGTAACTTACACGGGTAGCATTTTCTTGTGCTGTTGACAGCTGAAGCAAAGTACGTTGCTGGGAATGTAACTTTGCTAGCAGGTCTCCCGTCTTAACTTTTCGTTCGTCTTCACTGTATCTTGAGAACTAATGCAAATGTTTCGTTTCATAATGACGACGGAGATTATACTCTTTAAGAACAGCCACTCTTTGTTTACAGATAAGATGTACACCACAAACATGGAATATATTACTTCAAGATATCTTGACACGTTTTAACGTGAAAATATCTTATCTTGAAAGAACGTGAAACTTTTCACATTATAACGTGAAAATATATTGTTAAAACGTGAAAATTATATTGCTATAACAATAAACTTTTCACGTTATAACGTGGTACTGATCCTGTCCCAAAATCCCCTGACCTGGTGGAGTTTGCACGCTGGGGATTATATCCCCTTTTAGCTCACCAAGCAAAGCGATATCTTTTTATCCCAAGTGTCGAACGCCCGTGGCCCCAGGTCTGTCCTTCGATCTAAACCCTTTATCCACCGAGGCTACTCCGCCTAGGTTTAAACCTTTCCTAAGGGCTAGGCCCGTCTACTTCTATGACCCGGGCACGTTCCGGAGTATATTACTGAGATACCTCTGGCC
>JAOEHI010050935.1:0-17500 GCA_025447815.1 Percopsis transmontana | reverse complement strand
AGCAACAATCCAGGACTGTACCGCACTCGTCTCCGTACGGCACCTACACACACACACGCGCGCACGCACGCACGCACGCACGCACGCACGCACGCACGCACGCACGCACACCTGGGATGTGTTCAGAACACCTTTTAGGTCTTGTTGTCGCGTTCGTTGAATTGTGCTAGCTTAGAAATGTGTGTAAAATAAATCGACGAGTGTTCACGCACGCATACAAACTCAAGCGGACACATTCCCCCGATAGATGCCTGCACACATGTGGTTGTACTGTCAGCTGTCACGTGAGGTGTTCATGGTAGCTGCGCTACACGCCCACAGCATGCAGCGATGTAACAACTTGCTTGCGAGGAAAGGTGTCACCCTGTTCAAGCAGTTGTGATGCGATGGATGCCGTGGCCATTTTACCACTCGCATGTTCAGGAACTGCGGCAGCTATTCGTCTGTCCCGAGGCCTCGGCCGGTCTAAATAAAACCCAGGATCAAGGGCGAGTTGATCTGGTCGGGGCCCTGCGAGGGTCAAACATGTGGTTCTGCTGTGGACAGTGTGAGAGCCGAGCAGGACTCTGGTCTCTCACAGAGTCTCTCTGCTTTATCTGGTTCCTGTTTGATGTCCCTGTGTGTCCACTACTGTACAAATACCAGAGGAGCTGCTTCTGGCCTTCCACAAACCACATCATAGCCCTGAGAGAGAGAGGGAGAGGGAGAGAGGGAGAGAGAGAAATGGAGGAGAAGAAAGTCCAAACCCAAAGAGAGGCCGAGTGTTGCCTTCATGAGAATGTTTGATGTGTCTCCCACAAGAGATTGTGTGCTCAGTAACAGAAGAGAAATGTGAAGAACAGACATTTTATTATTGTATAGATCAGTGGTTGTGAACTTTTGACTCCCGAACCCCTACCGTACTTTCACAAGCGCCACTGGTCTAGACATCACTAGGCATTAAGGCGTGCATTGAGTTTGAACACGTGTGACTCTGTGTGTATATACTGTATGTACATCTGTATTTCTGCCTGTGTGAGAGGGGTTAAAACCCGCTGTGTTGAGTGATTTATTGACAGGCCTTGCATTGATAGCCAAATTCCTTTGCGTTAAATGCCTGCTCTGAGTGCCTTTAACTGCCTGGGCGCTTTAGGGACCGTGAAGGCGAACTGTCCGTCTCGCACTTGTGTTTTGGTGTGGACGATTTCTACGGCTCTCCTGCTTCCGTTAGGAAGGAAAGTGGAGCGTAGCACGGCAGACGGGAGAGCAATTTTGTGAGTTAATTTATCCTAACTACCTGCCGTACAGCTGTACGTCGTTAGCACTGGGTTGTGAGGTCAGTTAAGCCTCCTATAAAATGTGACGACAATCAATAAACATAATATATATATATATATATATATATATATATATATATATATCACAGGCATAACATGTAAAACAGAGACATCTTTAGATGGACATAAAAAGACATAAGATAAATCAGACCGTCTATCTAAAACGTGGAACATAACATGTCAGTTTATCAGAAACTGTGTATTGATCAGTTAAGAACCATGTTAAGTTGGGGTCATCGGATCAAATATGGCACTACATCTTTGCAAGAAATGATTTAGCCAGAATCTAATCCTGGCCTTTTCAGTGGCCATACCTTTCAAGTGAATAATTGGGTGTCTCATCGTTCTTGGCTGCACCCTTAGTGTCATGATGACAGTGATTGTTATCACGGTGGTAGTGGTGGTTTGCCAGTCCTGTCAATAGTATAGCCACTAGTAATACATTATGCTAATGGGATTGTTGTATTTCTGGCTAGTTGCGCCGCTTCTCCTAAGCTAAGTGAGGGTAAAGCTTTTCTACAGCTTGAGCAAACACAGAGGAGACCTCGATAGGGTTTTTTTTTTGTCTCCAAGCTCCTCTCCGAAGCCACAAGAGAAAACACACATTTATCAGTGTGCCTTCAGCAAGGCAGATGGTGTTACTTATTTTGTCATGCTTGGTTAGGGTGTAATATCTACTTATCTAATCCACGTCCCTTCATTTTATTCCATGTGACATAATTCCACTTTGCTCTTTTACTGTAAAAGCTTGTGTAGGTGTCTGCCCGCGCATGGTGTCATTGAGAGAGCCCCTGCTCAGACCTGGGTATATCCCACGAGTGTACGCGGTACAGCATTATGTACCCCTATAAGATGTGTACCCTGCTACCAGCCTCCGAATAACGTTTTGTCATGGCAAATTTTTGCCTTTCTTCCTCTTGTCGGTATTGTCACTGCTGCATATTTTCAGGCATGGGCATAGCTTTACTTTAAACAGGATGTACCACAAACTTGGGTTGCCTTCCAAATGGAATCCATATGAAGATTATACCGTGCCCCCATCTGTTAGTAGTTCATGTTGAATTATTCGCTACATGCCCAAGTTGACTTGGCCACAGAATGCTCTTGTTAGCAGTTTTTAAGCGGCTTTTATTCCACTGAGCGGTGTGCAGACGGACGCACGTGTGACCAAGAGTAAGAGATTGTCTTTCCCCCGCAGAATTCCTGTCTGAAAAAGACCAGGTATTAGATTAAAGGTCCAGGCATGTGAACCATTCGGTTATATGGTGCCTCGACATGGCTGACAAATACTCATTCACCCACATTGAGCATTTTTATAATTCATTATTATTATTTCATTTACATTTTGTCTGAATGTCAGTGCTGCAGACATAAAAACGCACAGTAGTCTAGTAATATTTCCCCCTTAATGCCGATATCTGTTTTCTTGTCTCCACCAAAATCACTAAATCCAGAATTGTCACGTTTCCACCTGTGTTATGTCAGCGTCAGGTAAAGATAATTCTGTTGTGACTTGCTGATGTGCGTTTTACACAGGCTACAAATTCTTCCACATTACTAAGCATAATCAGTGTAATTATGAGCGGCTTATATTAATGTAATTATGGAGCAGGTCGCCAAATAATAATGACATTCTTCCTCATGATAAATTAGGTCTATTTCTATATGTAATTAGTCCAAAAATGTTTCCAGCTACAGTTCTGAAGCCAAAAGGGAATTGTGAGTAATGTGCTGCTGTGCTATTCACATCAGAATGAGCTGCTCTGGTTATTATAGAGGACTAATGGAGGCCTATCTTTAATTTGTCTAATAGTGTGGACCATGTGTAATCAAAAGGTGGATTGATTCATAGCAATCCATTGGTCAAGTACTGAAGTCAGTATTCCACTCCGCCCAAAATGTGTGAGAGAGGGAAAGAGAGAGAGAGAGAGAGAGGGAGAGAGAGAGAGAGGGAGAGAGAGAGGGAGGGGGAGAGAGAGACGGGGGTGCCCGTACACGTTTACCCGTGTGCACACTACATACGCCTTTGTGCTTTGTCTCTAGTCCAGAGTGGTTACTGGAGATACGTGTGATTGAGGGCTGCGGAGCCCAATCGGAGACGTGGGTCCTTGTTCCGCAAACTCCTGAACCACGCACGGCCCTCCGGGGCCCGCCGGGGCTGCCATGAACGTTCCACTGTAATAAGATCACCTAAAATAGACATTTTCACCGAGTGTCGTGTCAGTGAGTGCAGTAAGCACTCTTTGTAGAGCTCAAAGCAGATGTTGGATTGAATGCAATTATTTCTCTATTCGGAAATAAATGTATTCAGCATTTAGAGCTCCACATAGAAGAGATGATTAGCTCATTCATTTTGGTATTTGCCTAGTGATAACACAATAATGGCTGTTAAAATAAGGAGCGGTATAGTGCAACAAACATTTTTTTAAAGTGCAAAAGCAAACATGGGAGACAGATAAGCAGAGAGAAAAGCATTTTTTTCCCTCCCTAAGCTTTGGTGGTCTCAGGCAGGCTTGCCGGATCGTAAACCCGGTTAAACACAACAGGGAAAAATGATTGAGGGGACGGGACAGGGGGGGGGTGTTACACCGCTAGAGTCCCACAATTCATCATGTCTTCGGCACCGGCAGGGGGGGTGCTGTCTGTATCAAGAGGTGGGGTCTGGGATTGATGGCCAGCAAGACTCTGTGACCTCCTGTTCCCCCAAGAGAGGGGATAATGTCCATGTGTGTCTACATGTGCGTGTGTTGCTATTTCAGCAGTAGAATCATACCCTCCTAGTGAAGACGTCAAGTTTAATAGGGACCCCACTAGCGTGTGTGTGTGTGTGTGTGTGGGGGGGGGGGGGGTTGTATTTTTTTCTCTCTATCTGGAAGGACATCTTCCATCTTCACTGGACACAGTGAGGAGTATTCCGGACGCCCTCATTCTCCCATTGCAGTCAAACATGATGGATGAATTGTTGTTCTTTCTCCCCCTCTCTCTCCCTCTCTCTCTCTGTCCCTCTCTGCTGACCGCAGGACTATCTTCACGGCGACAGCAGCAAAGCACAGCAGAAGTTGGGCTGGAAACCAAGAGTGACTTTTGAGGTGGGTGCTACACTGAAGGGGAAGTTAGAAGAAGTAGTTAGCTAGTCCTGTGGGGACTACAGCACTACGTGACGAGAGTACACGAGTGGGGGTATCATGTTTAGAATTTGTCTTAATCTGGATGGTTGATTGGTCAGTTGGTTTCGCCGCCTTTTCTGACAGAACCCACCGTATAGCGGAGCTCCTCCCCGCAGTCAACTTCCTCCAGTACGTACAAAACTAGTAACCACATGCAAGTGAACGCTGTAGATAATAATAATAATAATAATAACGTAAAAAACATTCTCCTCATTTAGTAGCTTCAAAATGGATGTTATAGAAACGATGTTGGATTCTGTTCTATTCGAGATGTGTTTGATGCACCGAATGGATTCGGTGAAACCCTCTGCCCATGTCGCTGCCACAAAGCTAGCTTGTGTCAGAGTTGTCGGTGGGACTGTGTTGACTTTGGCACTGCATCATTCTGCTTAAATCACCGCCCCTGTTTTGAACTCCACCCTCACGAGGCGTTGGGTTGGTTTAGAAGTTTCAAACTCTGTTTACCGCCACACCAACCAATTTAAGCCAAATTGTCTCATGGATGTCCCCAGATGTTTTAGACAATAGTGTAGTGAATCTGGTGCGTGCGTGCGTGCGTGCGTGCGTGCGTGCGTGCGTGCGTGCGTGCGTGCGTGCGTGGACATGTATGTTGGGGGGCTTGTTGTATTTTCCATGTATAGTGTTATCTTACCTTCTGAGCATCTATCTACTCTAATTAAATGAAAAATGCATATTACATTAGCTTATTGTGTTAACGTTGTGGTGATTCCACTAGAGTCCTCACAGCTTACCTAGGTGTACGACTAACCATCACTTATACCAACCTTTCTTCGGGTAGATAGGCTAGTGGTCGACTCGCAGTCGAAAGTCGTGGGTTCGGTCCTCTTTGAGAAAGATGCTCGCTCCTTAATACTTGTAATTGTAAGTCGCTTAGGGTAAAAGTTGTTTGTTACAACTACTCAATGACGTAGTTGTAACAAATAACACTCTCATTTGAGATGGGTCCAATCACAACAGTATCGTAAAAACATTGTTTCGTTTTGATATGAGCTGAGCTCCAAGTGTGTGTTATCTCTGCAGGCGCTGGTGAAGGAGATGGTGGAGGCAGACATCGAGCTTATGAAGAAAAACCCAAATGCATAAAAGGTCTATTCATATGCAGATATTTTAGTACAGTAATTTACGGTAGAATGGTGAAGGAATACATTATTTTCCGTTTTATCTAACTTGGATTTTACAAATGAAGCAAACCGGTCCTTTATGGTGAGAGGAATTTGCCATTTAATGCCTTTTAGTCACGTGATTTAGTAATATATTCATATTTCCTTTTTCATTTTAATGTACTTTTTACTTTCGTATGACTCCTTTTATACTATAACAGTAATCATGTCATAATATATTGGTATTTGGTATTTTAAGGGTATATTTATATTTCTTTGATTAAATTATGAGTTTATATTACTTTTATGTCAAATTGTTACTTTATTTTGTCAACCAACATTCCCACTAATGTTATATTGTTTGAAAAATAAAAAAGAATGTGACCTACCTATGTTTATTTTCATCTGACATACTTAAAATCTAATTAAAAATATTTGTATTTAATAAACTAATCTTGTGTACTGTCTTGCCTTGTGATGCAAAATAACACAATAACATATCATAACATAACAACTGTCAGACACATTTGTGTGCTGAGCAAAAAATCAAAAACGGTATTGTTGTTCATATACAATATATTAATATCTACAATGTACTGCACAACTTAAATTGTGAATGCAGTATTTTTTTACCTTATCTTTGAATTTGTATAACCAGTCCAGCCTTGGTCCTCAACGTGGGAATTCCGGTGTTCCCAGGTTGTGCAGGGGTCGGCTCAGCCCCTGTTATATCCCTCCCAGCTTCTATAGTCTTATTTTCAAGGGGGGGGGGTTTGTGCAAATACACTGCCCTCATTTATTCGACAGGAAATTCGTTTCCGCTGATCCCGAGTCCCTCTCTGAAACGTTCGTGTACGTCCAGACGTTTAGAAGCCAGATCCCATTCCAAGCGTGAGTGGAGAATGTACACGCATCCATACACCTCTGTTCGTCCCTTCATTGGGATAAAATACGGGGATTAGATAAGGGGATTCTGACACGGAGATAGCCTACTTTTGGATTTTGAGATATATTTTGATATTGTTAATTGTTTGTTGTTTAATCTATTATATATTTACTTCAAATCAAGTAAGTAGGCATGGGAGGCCTATTGACATGTAGCCTACTAAGCAATAGTGTGTGCGTTAGAACCTATAGACCGTCAGTGACTACATTCAAACACTGTAGGCCTATTTGGAATATGTCAAGATGAATATGTGTGGATTTTAAAACTCTTCTATTTATATCCATGTCTATATCTATATATAGAGAGTTTAAAATTCCCACACACTCACACATATTCCGTTAAGGTTATTTACGTTAGGAATATTGTCATATTCCAAATAATACGACAGTAGCCTATTAGTGTGTCTGTTTTGCGCGGTTTCCCGCACGCAAAACCTGTGACTATGGGACGCTTGCACGGATGGAGGCGCCTCCCTCCCTCTCTCCCTCCCTCCCTCTCTCCCTCTCCACCGACACCCACCAGACCGGGTTGAGCGTGCGCTGGGAACGCCAGAGACAGCGCTGCGTCTGTGCGGACACCAAACTAGAAACAGATGGTGCTTTGAGTTTGGCCTGACTGGAACACGCTTCCAGCCGGTCCGGGGCCCAGCCCATATGGGCCCTACACCAGACCCTCACACAGGTGCACGGGGACGCGCGCCGCCTTCAGCCAGCCGCTGGATCGCGAGCCTTGGCTCTCGCGGGAGAATACCCCGAGACCTCTCCGGCTGCCGGAGAACGAACGGAGAATTACCCATTTGTGAAAGATTAAATAAAAGAAAATGCAATGTTATTTCTTCGACAAGACGCTATGGCGAAGATACTACTAAATATAAAAGTTATAATATAATATAATATTATTATTATAATATTATATTATATTTATGTTAACCATTTACTTCCTAATTTCACCACGTTTTGTCTTTTAGAAACACAACATTTAAATAAGGGTTCAAATTGGTATGAGACGAATCTAAATTGAAGGTTTAAAAAAAAACGTTCAAAAATGTGCATTAGTGGCACATGATTCGGGCCTATAAATAGGCCTGGTCCGGCTCCTACTGTGGCCTACGTCATCAGATCGGAACTTCAGGTCAATACGGTAGATATTATAACTTTATATTGTCTCGAGAACGTGTCTGTTTCTAAAGGCCTGGAATGTTTTGCATGGGATTTGTGTCAGTTAATTATTGCAAGGAATTTATTGCAAGGTACCCTGATTTGTAATTAAAATCATAATAAAATTGTAATTAAGAGAGTTTTGGAAATTTACCTAGAATTCGTTTTCCTTAAGAAACACTGTTGTCTCGAATATATCGCTCTAAAAAAATAGTAGAACTTTTTTATTTCGATTAGTGTTCTCTAATGATTACATTCTGACCTACTCAAGAGACAGCTCGTGCGTGAACTTAACATTAAAAAGAAAATCATACAGTGGTTGCCTCCATTAAAACGATTATATTTTCATTAATGTACAGCTAAATAACAACAAGACAGTCTTAACTATTTCCCTTAAAAGGATTCAGCTGCGGCCCTCAGAAGGCAGCAAACATTTGATGTCATTTGAGTTTTGGCCTAAAATATATTTAATTATTAATTGCTGCACAGATATAAACGGTAAGATAAAGGGCGAAATGGACAGAAATTAGCTTAAGTGGTGATGTCTTAAAATGTCCTAAAACCTCTGGAAAGAAACAGGAAACTGCCATAATTGGGCTTTCTAAAATATGTGTTCCCTTAACATAAATAAATCAAATAACATTTTCTGATCGTTGCTGTTTTGTTCATAGGTCCACACGCACAAAAGCAGAGATGAAATAAAGTTGTCATTAATACCTTTTTGTTTTGCGTAAAAGCCTATAAGCCTAATTACGATGATGGACCTGCTTATGATTGACCATTGAATGAGGATTATTTTGGTAGAGGCCCTACACTATTTTAGTATTCGGTAAAAAATAGACTGCAGGCCAATTACACAGTGTGGCCACACTGAGAGACTTTATTTATTTTTTAAATTGCACAAAAACTGCCAATGACGGTCAAAATTGGGCCTAGTTAGCCCTCTATAAGCATTCTTCAACGAAAATCCCTTACATAATGAAAGCATGGGGACCCACAACGAAAACTACATTCTTAGAAAATCCCCCGGCCGCGGAGTTCCGGGAATCTTATAAATGTTGTTTTTAGATACATTGATGAACCCAATATGCAGCATTCCATTGTGTGCATACAGGCTACAGCAGTAGCCTATCTGAGACTGTAAAGACACATGGTGATTTATTCTTGTTCAACAGTAGGCTAAGCGCCCATGCCACAACATTGTCTATGATTATAATAATAATAATAATAATAATGGTAATTAATAATCGTATGTTTTGTCAATATTGTGAAAGTTGCAATAAACTGTAATAGCCTACGTTTTCAACAGTTTATTTCGGTTAGGCCTATAGATTTACTTCGATTCAATTTGAAAACATCTCACTTTTCCTCCTGAAAAAGTAAAATTTTCAGACCTATTTATTGACACAAACGATTATTTATTATTTTATGCTTTGGTAAAATGTGTCAATATATAGGCTACAGTAGCATATGTTGGGTGGCTTTCCAGAAAGCTTTCTTGTAATTGAAGAGCATTGTTGACCCCGTTGCCTTTTCTCACACAATGAAAAATGATTCCTCTCGCTGATTGAGTTTTATTTCTTCCTGACCACGGCTCACGCGGGGATGGGACATAAATCATCGCGCAGCGGAACCGACGTGTGTTTGTTTGAGGATGTGCTTTCGATTAAGAAAATAAACGATATGGTCTTGTGTTTTTTTAAAACACGCACTGAGTAGATTTGCATCATGGCGGTGTTAAGTAAATTGGAATATAACAGAATGGATTTACATGCTACATGCACATACTGTAGCCCTACAATGTTCATCATAGGCCTGTAACAATAACAATAATTGTAATAATCCGAATCTACGTGGCTATTCCGTGGAATATATAGTGAACATTATATGGGAATATGCTCCACTATTATTTGCAGTAGCCATACTGACATATTCCGACGTTGGAATGTTGACAAGAGTGTTGTTAGCGTGTTAATATGAGTGCTTGTAAACGTGTGACACGCATGCTTTAGGTATTGTGTAGTTTAATGTTGAGCACGGTGCAATAAATGAAACTGCGGCTATCATTTCTTAACGGGCCTGACTCCCTTAATAACCGTGTCAGTCGCGGACTGCCCAGCATTCGAGGGGGACAATTTTCACCGAGGAAATCTCCTCATAGATTTTATGCAACGTTTACATTGACTAATATTCCACTATTATTCTGGCTACTCAACACTTCAAATAAAAGTGCAATGGTGCATTTGCGTGAATAATAGTGGAACGTGTAGGCTACACGTGTCCTAAACGTAAAGGCAATCATTGAGGCAGCTTTCAGACACGAAACGCACCTGCGCCACATTTGGCTCTGAGAAACGACTCTCGGAAGGTAAAAATGTCTCTCCACTCCCTGTACCAACACTGCGGCGCTGGTAGAGCCACACTAAGGTATGCAAGTAGCACGCACTCGACCGAGACAGTCACACACAGCATAGGCTAACAGCTGAGTGGGGATGGACGCAGTAAAATCATCTTAATTTGATTTTTTTCTTCTTCTAAATCCATGTGGAGATTTAAATGTATCAACCAAATGACCCCGGTTCTAGCGCTCCAAACCCAGGCAAAACGTGTTCGCTTTGCATGTCCCACATTCCAAAACAGTGCTTTGTATGTTTATTGATGTAACAGCTGAGATAATAACTACAATTAGGTCTACTTGTTATGATCGGTATTTGTTGACATTGTTATTTAATAAGCTTACTTTGACATTAGCCTACCTGTAACCTTAATATTTATAGGGCCTATTTATAGGTAATAATGTATTAGTCTATAAGGCCTACAAACTATTTCAAACATGTTGTAGAAAAAAAAGACAATAATACAGTCTAATTGAGGAGATTATACACATTTGGATTATGTAGATCTAATCTAATTTTGATCAAGCAATAACTTTGAAGTAGGCTGCGCTTTGACTGGCTTTTAGTGCGCCTAATACACTGTTGGCTCATAATATGGTCTCAGCTCCTTAGGCACCGTAGGCCTACTGCTGAGTGAGTGGCGGGGGCGGTGGGGGGATTTGGGGGGGGGGGGGTACTCGCGTCGTGTCATCAAGGAAGTATTGCAATAAGTAAACATCTGGCAATATGAGTGTTTAAATCATGTGTGGCGTGAGCGCCTGTAAACACACGTGGTCCCGCCAACCAAAACGCAGTGGGCCTCGGTCACACACTGGGAGACAAACTGCGCCCGTCCTTGCGCCGTGCATGTGCATGTGCATGTGCAATAAAATAAAACGCAAATTTCAATTTGGAGTACAACATCACAGTTGAGCATGCGCACAAAGAACAGGACATGGACCTGTACCGGCACACATCAAAACTACGTCAAAACTCGCGGATTGCAGTGACAAGAGGACATATAATTTATAATAACGTAAAAGGATGTCTCCAGCATTATATGTGGCGTTGAGTGTTGTCTGGGCAACTGCTAGCGCCAGTATGCACACTTCATCACAGGTGGTCGTGTTGTGGATAACAGCGCGGAGTTTCAGTTATTGATCAGGAAAAAAAACACTGATGTCCCTTCCAATTACTGACCTGGTTTGCCCCAGTTGCTGTTGGTTATTGGCATATTCCCGGGGCCCACAAACCTCTAGCCTAAATACAAATAATATAGCTAGGCTGTGCATTGCCCATACGAATACTGTTTTTCGATGCTTTTGTTCCTAAATTGATCAACTAAAATGTGTCTTCTGTATATCATCAGTCATCTGCAACGCAACTACAGTGGCAGGCCTAAGGTCGGACTGTAGCATTTGTCTTACTCCTCGGCTACGCCGCAACACTATACTTATATGATGGTTTCTGCTTAACATTAAAGACTTTAGCTCTAATAAATCAGTCCATTTAAAATCCAATAGACGGCACTTTATTAAACAAACAATATATAAAGCCTTCAAAATAGTTTTAAACAAAAATTAATAGAATAGGTCAGCATACATGTTCCCCCGCTATTTCTATAAAAAAAATGGGACAATAAAGAGGCAACTGGCGAAAAAAAAAAGAAAAAAGAAACACGTTCTTGTGTTTGGTCCTCGATTTCCAACCACCCACTTTTTCTACTAAATAAATTACTATAGAGGCTATAATTTACATTTTTATATTTATTTAAAAGCTGATATTTGAGCAATCGTAATAAACGCGTTTTCAAATTGAGAGGGAAAACTTACGTGTTAGGATGTTTACACACGTCTCATAGGACCTACGCCAGAACAAGCTCTCTGTCCATTCGGGGTGTGAATTAGAAAGACCGGTGTAAAAGTACAAAAAAATGAAAATATATATTAAAGTTATTAATTTAAAAGACGCAGTTTTTTTCAGAACTTGCCGCAGTCATAAACAAAAGCTCCCGGGGCGCGGTAGAGCGATTGGCCGGAAGGGAAGGCCATTTGACAGCTATTATTCCCGTTCACCGGAGAGCCATTCAAACCGATTCGCTGCGACTCGAACATTTCCCTCACCGCGTGGAAGTTCTGCTGCTGGGCCGGGTAGCTCGCGCCCAGGTGGCCCAGGTCCCCGTACCAGGACGCGAGCCGGCCCTGGTGCGCGTGGTGATGCCCATCCTGACCGGCCTGGCTCAGGTTGCCGTGCGCGAGCGGCGACGTGGTCGTCGTGGAGACGGAGTAGTCGGGCAAGTTCTCGTCCACCGTGGCGGCGGCGGGGGGGCCCAGGAGGCCCCGGTCCCCGGCGTACAGGCTCATGGCTTGCATGTTGCAGTGGTACGTGGCGTTGGAGTTGGCGGAGATGACGTTCTGGTTGCACGGGGCCGAGCTGTACGCGGAGGCCTGGCCGGGGGAGTAGTTGAGCGACAGCGACGGGGCGATACCTGTCCTGAGAGGGGGGGACAGCTCAGCCTGCGGGGACCCCCGCAGAGAGGTCATGATGTTATCCACGCTAAAGCCCTGCGCCGCGGCCGGGCCGTGCTCCATGCCCAGCGACCGTGTGGACGGCACGCTGTGGGGGCTTCCGGTGGACATGCTGCTACCGCTGCTGTCGGGGCTCTCGACTTTGGGCACGGCGCTCAGGGCCGGCGAGGCGGCCTGCGGCGGCGTGGAGCCCCCGTTCTCCGTCTTGATGTCCTGGACGCGCACGGGCTGGGAGCCCAGCGCGGTCTGCTCCTGCTCGCGGCCCGGGGTGCGCGCGGAGGGGTCCTTGTCTTGCTTCTCTCGTTCCTCTTTGTCTTTCGCCACGTCTTTCTTTTTGAACCGTCTCCGGCGGCGCAGGAAGCTCCCGTTCTCGAACATGTTGTAGGAGTCCGGGTCCAGTGTCCAGTAGCTCCCCTTGCCCGGTTTTTTGTCGTCCCGGGGTACCTTGACGAAGCATTCGTTGAGCGACAGGTTGTGTCGTATGCTGTTCTGCCACCCCTGCTTGTTGTCACGGTAGAACGGGAACCTCTCCATAATAAACTGGTAAATTCCGTTCAGGGTCACTTTTTTGTCCGGGGAGTTCTGGATCGCCATGGTAATGAGGGCGATGTAGCTGTACGGGGGTTTCACCATGTCCTTGGGCTGGTGCTGTGGAGTGTACGGCCCGTACGCCCGCGCCATGCTGGCCGGGTACTGTTCGTGGGCCGCATGAGAGTACATGCTCATGGGCGCGGGCATCCCGGTGTATCCGCCGCCGGCCGCGGCTCGGTAGTAGCTCTGGTCACCGGCGATGTACGGAACAACTCCCAGGGAGTTGGGACTGGAGACCGAGTAACGCGCCTGCATGCTGGCTTAACCGCCTCTCCTACACACGCTCGCGAGCGCAAACAATTCCCAAAGCAAAGTTTTCCAAGAGAGCGAACGTCGCTGCGCGCGCCCCAAGCTGCCCAGCCTTTTCCGCTGTCTCGTGACCGGCCGCGGAGCTAGCAGATGTGGCGGGACGCTACGGCTGGCCGGGCGGACCGGAGAGAAGGCGCGGTGAACATTTGTGTGTGTGGGGGGGGGGACAAGTCCAAGGCTCCAGCTACGAGTCCCTGCGGCGGAACTTTTTTACTCTTCAAAAATTTTCTCTTTTGGCTGCCCGCGCTGCTCCTCCCCGAACGCGCGTTCCTCCACCCAATTGGAGGACGGAACGTGCGCGTAAAAGGCTACCCAGTAAAAGTACTCTCAGAGGCCACACACACACACACACACACACTCACTCACTTTCTCCATAGGTAGCCTACACGTTCAGGGATGGGGTCACGCTGTCTAATTTCGGGGACGGTTTCCCCTCAAATAATCTTAATGTAGGACTATTTGTTGAGGATTGAGGAAGTTGAGGATTATTAATAGGCAGGTTGGAAACATGCAGGGCAGTAAATTAGTCTTTAAACGTAAAGCGATTTCTGGGTCAAGGCTGCCAACGTCATGAGCGCATCGTGTATTTTGGTCATACTTCGGTTTCAGTTTCTTTGTAATATTTATAACAATAACACAGACCTCTCATAAAAAGTAGACCTACAGGTATGGGAAATATTCACAAATTATTTACTCAATTTCCTAAATATATGTATTGTAGGCCCATAAATGTATTTATACCAAATAGGTTAAAGTGACGAATTGTGAACGCCAACTTTTAACTGATACTCTCTTCACGCTCGCGTTAAATCCACAAAAATAAGAAATGAATGCGGCTGTGCGCCCCGTCCACCCACCCACAGTGCCAAGGGGTGGTACGCGTGAGCTAATTAAAGGAAGAAGATCATTCGGCTACGTGTAAACCTGCGCAGGGCTTAGGAGGAGAATTTCTGACGCTGCCAAACGGCTCTGTTCACAAATGCTTAACGAAGCAGTTGAAGCCCCGCAAGTGTCATTCACACTTAACGGGTGCTAACAGGCGCATTAATATGACCATTTGTTTTTTTTTATGTGGGTGAGCTATCGGTGATATCTTAGTTGTTTTTTTTTAAATAAAGTATTAGGGATACAAAATATGTTAATCCAGTATATTTTGATGTTCTATTGAATATATTATTTCTATTCTAGCAAGACTATTCTATCTATCATTGTTTATTAGGGCTACGTTGATATATCTGTATGTCTGTTTTACTCTAAGAAGAGTGGAATGCATTTTTATTTTTATTTTGTTATGTTAGCGTTGATTTATTATTGTGGAGCCTTTTATTATTGTTATAATTAAGGAGCCTTTAAACGAAGTTCACAAAATAAATAAGATATTTTTGGCATATAGGCCTACAACGGGGTTAGAAATGGAGCATAGCCTATAACACTAAATACGAACTGTGTCCAAACTGACGCTTTTCAAACAGAAATAGTGTCTTAACTTATAAAATAACCTTTTCACTAAAGTCGTATAAGGGGTTTTCTACCAGTTTCTGTTTTTTGTTTTTCCTCCATCTCCGAGGGCCGTAGCGTGCTATCCTTTGAAAAACGAAAAGTTTCGGAATTTCCTTTTTCACAAAACAATATTATTGCCTTGATTCGTTCATCGTGATTTTTAGGCTAACAAATAAAAGTAACGTCAACAGTGACATTTTAAATTAACAACGAAGAAAATGTAAAATCTAATGTAAAAGCCTAATTGCATGTTATATAGGCCTATAGCATACAATGTTATTGGCCAATAATTAAACTACAAAAAAGCTCCAAATAATGTATGTGTGTGTGTGTGTCGAAATTAATTCAATGTAATTTCCCTTTCCTCTGAGAAATGTAGCCTCCCCATTATAATTAGTTTCCGCATTTTGCACACGCAGGCCTATCGAAAGGCCCAGAAGCTGCTGGTAAAATAAAATAATGAAACGTAATTATATCTTAACACCAGTTTAGGACTTTAAAATTTTTATTGAATTATAGCCACACTTCTCACTTAATTTAAAATATAGGCTAGCTATTATATAAAATAATAAGCGGTGGTCCATTAAAATCACGATAGAGTCAGCAGTCTGTTGAAAGCTACAGAAATGAGAGACGGTCAGGTTTCACCGGAATTTTTCCCGTTTTAATGATTACTTTTACTCTAGTCACCTAGTGCTCTTGTCTGGACCGCGGGTCTGGGCGAGGAAGCCAACGTTGACCTATCACCTGTGCGGCACAAGCTTTATTGACCTTGCAGCGACCCCTGCCGAGCAGGAGGCAGATTTGCCCTACGCGTCGTGACGTGATGGGCGGACCATGGGACGTTATCTGCTTTCGGCGGGCGTCGCCAGCCGCCTCCATATGTGGCTACGAGGCCGCGACCGAAAGGTGCTGTGAGATGGTGGCATTGGGCCTTCTGGTATGTCACTTCAACCTTAAAAAATATTAAAAATAGAACCAACGTTCCAACGTTGATGTAGCCTAAGCCTCGTTGTTCCATACTAAATGCTGTTTGCCATAAACATTTAATATGGACATTACTACAGAGAGCAATGCTCTTACATGGGTGCCCTGTGCTGTCTCCAAACAACATACACCGTTTTTTTTTAAATAACACGAAAAATCAAGTATTTCCTTCCTCCATTTATGAAACGTTACTGCCATCTACTGCTCATGCTATGGTACTACACATTTAAAAATATTTGATTGGATCAGGTGAACATAAACCACTCCATTATGCGACTGTCAAATAGACCTTTTAATAAATTCACTTGACATTTTTTCCAAAACTATCCCAAAATATTCTAGTACTCACGGAGCCCTGTTCATTATGTTGAGGTCACAAAATGCGCATGCCTTTCTCCCAATCGGAAACGCTTCAGGGTTCCCGCCCCAACAAAACTGACATGAGATTAAGAGAGATGTCAATCAAGCAGGGTCTGTATACACACACACACACAGAGAGAGACCTGAGAAGAGGCATGATCTGATGTAGGCCTATAGGACACTTAAAAATCAGCTTTATCAAAACACTGTAAAAATGACACTCAAAATGTACTTTTCTGTATTTTGAAAAAAAAAACATCATGGTGATTGTGAGATGGGGCAGAGGGTTAGGGTTAGGATTAATTAATATCTGAATATATTCTTACAATTGAATATACAGTATAGTTTCCTGTATTGGATTTGGGGACACGTTTCAACACATTTGTATCATAATTGGTATTATAGTGCCATCTAGAGCCATGTGGATGCATGTGCAATAGCGAAGTGCCACAATTGGGTTGCCGCAAAAGTAGTGTTTATTTTCAGAGGGAATATTAATTAAAAAAAATGTACAGCAAGGTTATTAATTAAAACAATTAAAAGAATTGAACAATAGTTGTTCATTTTACGTATATCATTTTTATTCTTCAAATAATAAAACGTTAGCCTATTGAATGTAAGCTTTGTGTAGGCACTTGAAGCTCAAGCAGGGAGGGTTTATGTTAGGTGCACAATCAAACACAGAAGCATTCCAGAACCTCCAACAGCCAGAACCGCAAACCCACGAACAAAATCCAAAGAGCATATTGGAACTGGCTCATAAATAAATGACTGCCAATCACCGAAAATACTGATGATAACCATGAGAAGACAATTACCAACATCAAATATGCATTTCTTCTTTTGCCAAGATAAATGACACGCAATGCTTTATTGATTAGAGGGAGAACACGGGGCTCCATGTTAGTGATGAGGGTGAACATTGTGGGTCATACGCCCCCCCAAAAACAGCAGGAGGGATTACACAGTATTGTGTTGAAACGAAAGGAAATGGGTCCTGGTGTGAGGACTTTATTGGTCACAAGGTGGTTTGTACACACACACACACACACACACACACACACACAAACACCCACACACACACACACACACACACACACACACACACACACACACACACACACACACACACACACACACACA
>JAOEHI010050934.1:0-19759 GCA_025447815.1 Percopsis transmontana | reverse complement strand
TCTCTCTCTCTCACACACACACACTCTCTCTCTCTCTCTCTCTCTCTCTCTCTCTCTCTCTCTCTCTCTCCATCTCTCTCTCTCACACACACATGCACATATAACAACGTGCCTTTACCTTCACGGGTATATATATTATACACACACACTCTGCTGTGTACAATACTGTGTGTTATACCACTAAAACTACGGTATTACTGTAGTACTCGACAGTAATACCGTATGTACATTAAGATGCTATACATTATTATAGTGTTGTAATATACACTGCACCGACTAGCCCCCAACTAGCTGACTAACTAACTCAGACAGACTATAATTGCCCCTCACAAACCCCCCACACACACACTCAGGCATGCACACACACAAGAACACACACACACACACACACACACCCAATCATGTGGAATAAATCGTGTTCCTCAGCAGAAGAGCTTAAGTCTGGGTTTAAGCTTCTCGTCAGGAGAAAGTCTGGAGGTTTCCTGTCCTGAATGAATTATGGAGGTCAATACCGTCTCCTGCAGTGTGTGTTTGTGTGTGTGTGTGCGCGCGTGTGTTTGTGTGTGTGTGCGCGTGCATACACGTGAGGAAGCATCTGCTTCTATAATTAAGTGTGAGTTGTGTATGCATTTTGCTGCAGGTCTTCGTATAGCACGGTGTGGCATATTTCCAATAAGACTATATGTGAATATGAATATCTGGTGTTTGTCCATGTGGGTCATGTGCAACAAGAGAGGAATTTGTGTTTATATTTCCTGACGGTTTGGTTTCCTCTCTTTTATGAATCATAGCACTCCATATGTCAATAGTATGTGAATGGGACGGGCACTGCTCATTCATGGTCCCACACGTGGTCCAATCACACATCAGGGTTTGCTCTGCTCTCCAGACTACAGTGGGCCAGTGAACCTACAGAGCTCCTGCGGTCCTCATCCTCTGGTTCCTGACCGCCGTTCCCCTCTGATCCCTGCTCCCACGGCCAGATTAACGTACCGTGTTCCCCCACGGCCGAGGCTGACAAAGCAAGCTAATATTTAACGTTCATTCAATACGCTGTGTCCTGTGTGAACGGCTTGTTCTGCAGGGCACACGTTGCAAACACCGGACGCTTTAATGCACAGCTAAAGACATCCCACGGTGTTCTGTTGTGGAGGCAGAGTCTTCTATGTGTCCAGAGCTTGATGACAACACCCCCCCCCCGCAGCCCTTCATTAAACTAACTGGGCCTCCTAAAGAGGGCGGCTATGAGAAAAGCACAATAAATCCACAAATGGCCTGAGTAATAGACATCACTCCTTCGCCGCGCTCTCGGGTTATGGATTCATATTATATGGTTATTGATGAAACAACAAATTTAGTAGGGACAAGGCTGCTGAGGCCCTGTCAAAGCCCCTTGGTCATGACACTATTAAATATGGGACTTAATTAGATTTGAAATACATTCACTTAAATCTTCCCATAATATCCTCTAAGGCAGAGGCCCTCCTTTATAACAAAGTCAATTCTTGTGGCCCCCTGACTAAGTCTACCATGGTGCATTGGGCATTGCATGTAGTGTGTATTTACGTGACCATAGCCCCAACGGACTGCAGTTATATAGGGCTCTTTTGTACCCCACAGACCGCCCAAAGCACTGTACATCATTGCCTCACATTCATCCATTCACACGCCGATGGTGGTGTCTGTCAGGGACACCTCGACAATTACTATCCAGTCTGGACGGACGACAGTTAGCATAGACTGCAATCATATCATCATTTATTGTGATTGTTTTATTTCAGTCTCAATTGTAACTCATTCCTTATTGTAGCCCTGCTATTGTTAAGTCTTCACTTCATCTTGCAATGTGTTGCTTTGGGAGTCTACATTGATATTAATAAAGAATTAAATTAATTCAATTTCATAAAATAAACGTAATAGTGCAATATAGTAGTTGTCTGTCCTGAGCTGATTAAAAACAGATGTGCTAGTTTATCTTAATAGCTAGTTATAACGTGCACACCACTGAGTCAGAAGTGAACGTCTGTCATCCAGGCTGAAAATCGAACTATTTATCGGAGGAGTATTGAATATTCATATTGGGCCTGTTGCACTTTGCAGACACACACACACACACTTTAATCTTTAGCTCAAACACGACCGCTAACAGCAAATACAGCGTGACTCTGTTTATACGCTCATTTAGCACAGAGAGCTGTCTGCCTGTCTGCCTGTCTGCCTGCCTGTCTGCCTGTCTGCCTGTCTGCCTGTCTGCCTGTCTGCCTGTCTGCCTGTCTGTCTGCCTGTCTGCCTGTCTGCCTGTCTGTCTGTCTGTCTGCCTGTCTGCCTGTCTGCCTGCTGGCCGGCTGCACAAGAATGCCTGTGTCACGACGGGACCGGCTGGGAGCAGGAATGCGCTCCACAATGCCAACACTGTCGAGGCCCAGGGCACGGCGGAGGTGGCAGCCGTCTCCCCCCCCAACCCCCACCCGTGTTGGTTTTAGCCGGCCACTCCCCCGCTCAATCGCCGCCTGTGTCCGTGCACATCAGCGGCTCGCGCGTTCATCCGCAGCCCAGCGTTGTCGTGTGTGCACGCGGGTAAATGGTCCAAATCACCAGGGCTTGTTGTGTCTTTAACAGCCTTTTTATGCTTCACCTGTAATCAGTACGTATGTTTATATCTGAGAGTTGCCAGCCTATGTGTAGCTCTGTTGGGGCTGGGTGTCCTTCTAAAGCGTACACAGGAAGCAGTGTATAGGGGACATTTGTTTACAGTATAGTATCTTGTACTAAAATGTACTGTATACAGTATATCTGCCTCTTTTTGCTCCATTTCTTTAGCTGCTGAAACTCATGGGGCTGTGCAAGGACAGCGCTAGCGCTAACGCAGCCGCAGTAGTGCTAATTTTGTTGGGCGCAAGGTGGTTTTTCTCTTACCTGGGCGTGTTTGCTATTTTCCCGGCTTGGCAGGCCAGCTGACAGTCCTGCCTGGGCCCGGGACGAGATCATAGATGGGCCCCCCCCCCCCCACGCCCAGATCTCTCCTTTTCCCTTGCTCCTCCTCTCCTCTGCTCTTCCTCTCCTCTGCTATTTTTTCCACAAATATGCCTATTGAAATTTTTTTTTTAAATGATTCTATAATTTAATGAGGGCCCAAATATTAAATAAAACCAAATATTAAATAAAACCAAATACTGCGCTAGAGTCTCCGCCTGGTCAGACCACGTTGTAGCGCAGACGCAGGCGTTGTGTGGTATTTACAGGCTTATGTTGGCCTATTTGTGAATAATGTAACTAATGACCGCTGTCCTTAACCTCTTTTAACCACAAAACAAAATGTATGCACTGTTTCAGTGTCTTCCAACATAAAGCAGTCAATGTGTGTCCTTACGCATGGAAAACAACCTGAAAGGAAGAAGTGATTGCCTAGGCTAATTGATCTGTGGTCACGACCACGAACTCTGCTGTGTTCATAGAATGTACAGCAGAGAGAGAAAGACGCTGGTGAGAACCAAGACACGTTAAATGGTAGCCTGTCAAACAATGTTTGCAAATAAGGTAATGTTTGGTGTTAATGTCTGTGGTTTTTTTACTATCTCAATAGGAACAATGGAATACATAATTGGCCGTAGGCATAGACGGCGTCGATACGCGCGGAGAGTCTTATCAACAAAGAACCACTTTTCTTGATCAGTCGGCAGAAGAATGCAGGCTGAAGCTGCACCTCTCCTGTTGTTAAAGAGAGGATGGATGAGGTGAATGAGAGGAGACGATTCGATGGGCCGTAACTGAAGACAGCCCCCACCACTCTACTGATAATGTCTTCATTCTAATCCAACCCTTTTACAACAGCGCCGCCGCTGCTCCCGATTACCGCCACGCGTCCTGAAATTACATTTACATTTACATTTACAGCATTTGGCAGACGCTTTTATCCAAAGCGACTTACAATTAGTACTATTAGTAGTATTAGTACTATTACTATTAGTAGTATTAGAAATGAGCAAAAATCGATTGGCCACACCTTGGATCATCTTGCACCGTGAGCTTGCACCTTGACTGAGAAACTAGGGCCCCTTTGTTATATTATCTTATATATATCTTAAAGGTGTAGTGTGTATTTATTGGCCGGGGTGGGGCCATGTCATTGTACTGTATGTACTGTACTGTTTACACTACATATGGAAATAATTAAGTAAACCTTGTCCCAAGGAAGTGTTTCTAGATCTGCGTCCCTAACTGTCGACCCGCCGGCTGTCTTCAATTATTACTGCGCATAATTCGATTTTTGGGTGGCCTCTTGTGGGGCAGGACTCAAGATGGCGCTTTGATCTAAACAGACAGTGACTAAAGAGCAGAGAGCGGCATTGTTGCTGGGGAGGCCCTGATGGAGGAGGGTCATAGCCTTCTGAGTTGAAATCAAAGTAGCATTAGGTTCAAGTTAAGTATTAGCTCCCCATTCCCTCCAAAAAAAGGATTTAATTATCATGGTCTGGGCTCCATAGAAGGGAATCTGGAGACCACCGAGTGGTGTCAAATCGGATAACTCGGTTTATTATAATATTGGAAACTTCCTTTGAAGTGAAATCTGATTTTCCCGTTTTATATCCCCTGAGGATAATCTGTGAATTGTGAAAAGTCCTAAAATGACCCTTTTCTATTATTTTGTCATTGTGCTGCTATTATAGCCACTGTCTCATAAAATCGTATAGGGTATATACTGGGTCGTTGGCAAATTTTAATGTCAAGTAAGCACCCACACTAGCTGTTTTCACTTCATAGATCAGTTGTGTCTGCATGCGTGTAGATATACAGCTTACACGTGTGGCTTCATCCCCCTGAGCTGAACAGCTGCCATTGCAAAGTGTTAACCTGGCAAAACCCCTCAGCCAGAAGTAGATAGCTTCATTAACTGCGAGACCGTGTCGGCAGATTAGCCGTGTTCTCGTGTGCTGAGCAGACACACTCCAGCGGCACTGGAACATTCTTACTTTATCTCATGTGCATAGGCACACGCTAGGATGAAATATGTCTTAAAGTCATACTTGAGTGATCAGATTAATTTGGTTGTTTATAGAGAGAGTGAACAGTGAACTGTTGCAGTGTTTGTTTGTTTTTAAACATTCCGTGAGTGTGTTTGCACATCTTGGGAATGGCAGTAGGATTTGTTACAGCCAAGTGAAAGTCATAAATATAATGCACTGTATATCCACGGTACACACCAAAGTAGCACTACACAAACCAGACACACATTCAACACATAAGATGTATACAAGCTCTTAATTATTATTAAGAGACTACGGACATGTGAGGCGATTTCTAATGCAAAGCCAGAGCTTACATTTGCTTTAATCTATTAGCTACGCTAATATCACTTTAAAGTCATTTTGGACCTTTTCCCACCTCGAGCTGAACATTCGGTTACAGTTGGAGTTGCACTTTTTTTTTACATGCCCCAACTTGATTGGTTATCTGACTGGGAGTGGGAGTATATGTCAGAGATGATTGGTCACAGAAATTATGTCACACCTGGGGTCAAATCTGTTTTAGAGAGAAATTTGGGCTAAATTACATGCTAGACAGATTTGAAAATTGGTCCCCTTCAGACAACAAAACTGACACACAACTGGGAAAGAAAAAAAAAAGTCAAGCACACCCTGACTCTTCAAAACCAAAAACCAAGCCAGAAATCTTGGTGTTATCATGGATTCAGATCTAAATGTCAACAGCCACATCAAGTCAGTAACTAAATCATCCTATGATCACCTTAAAAACATAGCAGGGCTTAGAGAACTCATGTCCAAACAAGATTTGAAAAACATGCCTTTATTACCAGTAGGTTAGACTATTGTAATCGTCTCTTTTCAGGTCTCCCTAAAAAAGCCCTTCGCCAACTACAGCTTGTTCAGAATGCTGCTGCTAGAGTCCTGACAAAGACAAGACATAGGAGCACATTACACCAGTTCTCAAATCCCTGCATTGGCTCCCGATAATGTCCGAGAATTAATTTAAAAATACTGCTGCTCATCTATAAATCACTAAATGGTTTAGGGCCAAAAATACTGTACACCACTGGGATGCTTTTACAATATGAACCCTCTAGAATCCTGTTTTATTGTACATGGACACGTTTTTATGCGACGCACATAATCATACACAAGGCTCGAGTCTGGCTTGTGTATGAAATGTGCTATATCAATAAAGTGCCTTGCCGTGCCTTGCCTTGCCTTGCCTAAAGAAAAATTACAGAAAAAGTATTTTGAGTAAACTTCTCGAGGTCGAGTTCTCATTTTATAGATTGCGTTGGAGCAGGAATACATCTCCCGCGTCTCTCCGCGTTGCATTCTTTTCACTCTCCTCTCCATCACTGTATACACAGTGTAGCTTGATTGCATCGGAATTATTTGGAGCTCCAGGTACAGTACAACGCTCCGAGACGGGGTACAATGCAAAATGGGGTTTCTCTGGTTTGACACAAACCTGATTGTTGTTTCTCACCTGAAAGGCGTCCTGCCTTTTAAATGCCAAGTGTAACCAGCACCTCTGACGCCACGCACTGCGTGTGCCCCCTCTACAGAGCCAGCGCTGGGCATCCCGGGGGCGCTTGACGCGGTGGCCAGGCGGGTGAACCAGACCGCCCGCAGACGGCGCCACGCCGGGGAAGGCGACTACAACATTGAGGTGCTCCTGGGTGTGGACGACTACGTGGTCCGTTTCCACGGCAAAGAGCATGTGCAGAATTACCTGCTGACGCTCATGAACATAGTAAGTCACTAACAGGTGTGCTTTAATGTCCTCGTTACTGTATACAGTCTCTGTGTATGCGCTTGAAGTTGTGCTGCCGCTATTCAAGAAGGCAACACACGTACAGAGCTATTTCTCTGGTCAACATGGGGAGCGAGAGCATTAGTAAACGCTTCTGGGTTGTTTTGGGAAGCTCAAAGCTCATTTAACTGTAATAAAATATTAATTCATGAATATATTCATCGGGAACAGACTTTCACGTTCTCACCTTCCCACCAAGCAGTCCTTTTTTAAATCGGTATGATAGGTTGAGGAATAATAAAGTATTTCACATTAATGATTTGTCAGCTGTCTGCCTCAGGAGGAACAGCCATTCTTCAGCTGACTGCCACTCTGTTCCTTGTATTACTTTTACATACTGTAGTAATTCAGTTACAGATTGAAACAGCTATTCACTATTTACATTAAGACAGCTCTGTGGTTTTTCTGCTGTAGTTTTCCACTAGACTTGAATGGTGACTGCCAACGCAGAGAATGGGGGGGGGGGAAAGCATAATATCTCATCTGGGAGGCATTTCGAGCGGGAGCCATTGTGCTCTGTTGACCGGCAGGCTTTCCCTTTGTAGAGATGAATACTCCCTGGCAAAACCGAACATATCTGTCGTTGAATTATAAACAAAGTGCAAGCTACTTTTCTGGGTACCTTTCTGTGTTGGGCTTACGTGTCTCTCAGAATGGTCATGTGATTTTATTTTTTTTTATCTCCTTGCTCGTTATTGGCATGTGCCTAAGCGCCCAGATATTCCCCAGCATGGGGTTACATTAGCATTGTAATGTTGACTCATTAGCTCCTCCCGTATGCCTAAGCTGAGGATCAGCATGCCTGCAGGTGGTGTGTGATGGGGCCATATTGTGCTGCCAATGGTTGGTTGATTCCGGCATTAAGCCACCGCTGAGCTGTCTGTTTAGCGTGGGGGGTCGCCATGGCACCTAATGAACCATCTGAACTCAGAGAGTGAAACTGGTATAACAGCCACAGTGACTGTCCCAGTTTGTTCACGTGCTGGATGTTGTTAATCAGACAGACCCCGGGCAATGTATAGACAACTGTTGTTGATTAGTGGGGAGGGAGGGCAGAAATACAAGTTATCTGGTGCCGAAAACCCCGAAAACAAAACTGAAGATGCAGGCATTTAGGGGTTGTATCGAGCTTCCGATGTAATGTTAGTTGGCTGGCCTAAAAAAAGAATATGGGTTTAGCATTGTGTTGCTATTGATTTTATATGACGGATGTTGAGCCTTGTTGACATTTTCAGTAAATCATATTAAGGCAACACAAAGGACAACTTTCATTTTATTTCCTGTAAAGATGTTGTTGGGGAGCATTTACAAAAGAGAAAATGACGTTTTTTCTGGTAGAAATTTGAAGAAAGCTAAACCTAGCCTATGCTCCTTTCGAACTGTTGACCATGCCTCAACCTGACCGTGATATAAGAGGCAGGATAGTCCAGTGGTCTGGGTGTTGGACAGCCGGAAGGTCGTGGTTCGAGCCCCAGAGTTGGTCTACCTGTAAACAGCCTTGAGCCTTGAGCAAGATGTCTAACCCCTACCTGCTCCATGTAATAGCACCATGTAATTGTAAGTCACTTAGGATAAAAGCGTCTGCTAAATGACCTTATTGTGATGATATCAACTGTGAGCAGAATAAAAAGTGTAACTGTGATCCTAACCTAACACATCTGTATGTTGATTTAAAATGGGTCACTCACTGAGTCCTCCCTCATCTGTAATTGACTGCACCGCAACACTGATCTACTGTGTGTTAAGGACAGTGAACAGGATGCAGAATGCTGTGATGTCATGTGTCATTACGCTTGCCATGCTGTGGTTATTTATGGGACCTTCCAGTAGAGGTCCCCGCTGGCTTTGAAGGGAGATGAGAAGGTAGCCTCTGTTTAGCTAATTACAGTAATTTATAAAAGAAGACAAGGATAGATCAGCTTTGTCTGGATCTCTCTCTCTCTCTCTCTCTCTCTCTCTCTCTCTCTCTCTCTCTCTCTCTCTTTCTGTCACTATCTCTCTCTTTATATCTCTCTTCTTTCCTCTTGGTTGACTTCACTCTCTGAGTACATTCTCTTCTATTTCTGACTGGTTGAACACAACTTGTATAGATTTGTGTAGTTTGCAGGAGCTTGAGGTGGGCTAGTCTTTTGATAGAATAGTAAGAAGATACACAAATCAGGAGGTGACATGACGTTTTTTTTTTTTTAAACGTGTGCGATTTACTTTGACACGCACAAATTACTAAAACGGGGCGTCCGATTTGCTTAAAACATAACATTCACGAGTACTGCATATTATGCTGTATGATCTTAATTACATGGAACTTGTGTGTTAACAGTTAGCTTTGGCAATATGTGACTTTGTGATAACAACTGGGTGATAATTTGTAATGATTTCAAATGTTCACACCAGGAACATTATAAATTTGAACTTCCACGTAATAAAATATAGACATTAAGCTTGCTTAGGCTTTGCATAACACTAACTGCATTCATTCATAACACTGTGTGACTTCTCTCCATTCACACCGTAATGAACACACCTTTCTTAAAGGGGCAGTACACATTTAACTACTAGGATACTACATCATTTTGTAGTGTTCTTTACTGTAATGGTTACTCTTCTTCTCATTCTTCTTCTTCTTCTCTCCATGTTAACATGTGAATGCTTTTATAAAACGCCAAGTATACCACGTATGGCAAAAAGATAGTAATAGATACACGACAATTTGATTATTTTATGAACACAAAAAGTAGTCCTACCTGGCGGCCTGCACATAGTGCATCACAGGCTAGCATTTTAGTTTCCTTCAATCTTTGACTATTTATTTATATGTATTTGCACATTGCTGTTTATTGTGCAGACACTGAAAAACTGTCCACCGTCAGTAGATTGACTTTGGTAACAGCTTGTGCTACGCTTGCATTTTATTGCAGCGAGGATATTGCTCCAGTCCCCAAGTTTCGGTTGCCAATAACTCTGGAGAGAGGTTTCGCACTTTTGGCCACCCACAGCCATAATCTCTCTCCTTTCAAGACCTGCGACCGAGACAGTTTGCAGTTAACTAGACGGTTTGCTTTCTAACGTTTAATTTCTAACCTTACTTGGTCGCGGAGTGATATGGATCTCTGCAAAGAAATTCAACAGCATGGCCATGTACATGCTCATTAAACCACTACTATGAACCAGATCGCTTGATTTGATCTGTTTTATAATGGTGTCCACGTGCTGTCTTCTCTAAAGGAGCACGTTTATAATTATCTTCTCCTCTATCAAAGGAGATTTAATTAGGAGGAAAGACCAGAATACAAAATTGTACAGAAAAAAGTAGTGCACATTCCCTTGATGTCTTCACTGATCTACTGTACCTTGTGGATCTGTTTTGATGGGGTATACCATCAAAGCAGTTACCTCTGGCCTGGTAGTGGTTAATAGTGAGACCGACAGTCACAGTGCAAGCAGTTAATAGCAAAATAATAATAGCTACAGCCCCGCAGATTGGAGCACTGCCCCCTCCATTTCCTGCTCGGTATAGGATCCAAGTGCAGGAAAGCTCGGAGAGAAGAATGCAGGTAAGTATGATATTTACAGGCTCGTGGTCTAGGTACAGGCAAAGTTCGGTACACAGAGTATAAATAATGCCAGAAATACAAAAGGGTTAGGCAGTAATCGGAATTACATAGCGTTAATATGGACGACGCTGACAACGGCGGACCAGGAATGAACAAACAGCTCGCCACAAACAGACAGAAACACAGGGTTTAAATACAGGGGAACTCAGGTGTAAACAATAACCTAATCCTAATCGCAAACACAAAGCAATGAGGGAGACAGAGAAAACCAGTACTGGAACGACAGAAACATGGAACACATGGAAAAAAACTGGAGACTTCACCAGATGTGACAGGAGGGAATTTAATCAAATTGAATTCCTATTTTTGCACCCATAGGGACTGTATATAGGTGTATAGTCTTCAAGCCCCACCTACAATGAACCTGGGCCCTACAGTTTGGGGTGGGGGGGATGCTTTTCATTGCAAAGTTATCCTGCCCTGTCTTATACTTCTCCCTTACGTCTGAGTACAACTTGATACTTTATTCAAGGTTGGGGCTTAAGAGATTTAGATCAGATTCTGTGTGTTTTCAATTTCTCTCATCTTGACTCCTGCAGTGGCGGGCTGTTAATTGGCTGCCGTTCAGACTTCAATTTGAAGCTTCTGGATAAGGGAAGGAAGCCCTGTGGGATGGCATGGGTTAAGCATTCCAGGACACCAGCCGTTTCAACAGTATGGCGGCTGCACCATTTAGAAATCCCTACAGAAAAGCAGCAGCCTCCTAAGTGTGTGCGCGCGGGGGTGGCAGTTGACTCACAGATTAATAGCAAGGTTACAGTTGCTGGAAGGAACACAGTTGCAATTACAGTATGTATTGAAGAATGTAGCCCACAGCACAAAAGAAGCCCTTGTCTATATCTGTTGTATTAAAGGAAAGACAGCTCTTTAAATAAACTTTCAGTTATAGACTTTAATAATAGTTTAGCACGTACGCAGGTTTAGTACTCACGCCATGTGGGCAGTGACAGTAATGTTGGTAATAACTACAATTTAAATAATGGTGTAATACGTAAGGGATCCCTATATGGGAATGTTCCTCATTCTTGGCACAGATAGGTCAGAGAGTAGAGTGGGTGGTTTGGGACATCTTTTCTCATTGTATGTTGAGCAGGTGTTGGCAGGTTTTAAAGCCAATAACACTGGTGTTTGGGGTTAATCTGGCTGAAAGACACTGACAGCAGTTTAGCGGTGATATGCTGCAGATATCAGCCCGGCAAAGCAAGTACTTTACATCGGGAAGGATAAAAAAATAAAAACAATTACAGAATAAAACTTGCAATAGGCAGGTTAGGCTAGTGGTTAGGGTGTTTGACTCCGAGCCAAAAGGTCCTGGGTTTGATTCCCGGCCTACCTCTAAGCAAAACCCCTACCTACTACTTAATACTAAAGTGTCTGCTAAGAGGCACAGCAGCCAAATGCTGCTTTACCCTGTTTTATTATTATTATTCTTTACTCCCCAGATGACCTGAGGGATCTACAGGGTTCATAATAAAAGCCAGTGCAGGGACTTGACTATATGTAGGGTGTCCTCAGCTATCCTGGTGAGTATTTTGGGGGGGGAGGGTTTGGTTCGTTTGCTTAATTTGGGCCAGGGGGTATCACACAGACAGTGAATAATAGGGGGGCAAGAGTACAGCCTCGGGACACCTCGCATGTCATGTACAGTAGGTTTGCTGAGAGGCCAATGGAGACAAAATTGTCGTGTGTCAGTTGTCCCGCCCTAGGACATATTTCAAATAAAAAGTTCTCATTCGTGTGTGTGCACGGACAAAAATGATGTTGATGGCGGCCGTACTGTAGCAAGGGCTGGTATGCTAAGACTATGTACCCATGTACAGACTGTGATTGGAGACTATGTTAACACGTGCAACAAAAATGACCTACAGTAGCAGACTTCATGTTTAGTCAGTCAAGCGGCGTATGATCGCACCCACACAGTCCTGAGAAGAGGTCTGACGAAAGGCCACATAACATATCTCAAAACACCTAGGTATTTAGGGGCTTTTTAATTCAGGCTTCAATCGCTTCAATCTAAGCACTAATAATTGAAATTGGCTGATGTATAGTATTGGGTTGGAATCCTGCATTCTCTTGTGGTACTTTGTGATTTACTGCCCTATGCTTCCCGGTTGGCCCCGCTGATCCAGATCTCTTCTACCAAATGCCATTTGTCATGCTGGTCCAGTGCTGGAGGAGACACACGAAGCTGCTTCAATCTGCCACCGAAACACCTTCGGGCGAAGGATACATCAGCCTTTCCAGCCCAGTATTCTTGTGATGCCCACGAAGCAAGAACTTTGACGTGAAACTAATAGGAGACACAAAAGCAGTTATATGGTTGTCACACTCTAGCCTCCGAGTGAGGGTAAAATACAAAAATAATGGATACCTCGGGCATGAATGCAGTGCAGTGTTTTATTAACTCACCAAAAAAGAAAAAGAGATACCTTTACCGCAATATTTACAAGATAATTAAGTTATTTACAGTGCGTACTCATTGTTGCGAGCCTATTGGCTATGATCCAGACAAATAGACCACGTCCGACCAATCAGTATAAGACACGTAGGGACAACTACCAAACACAGGCACTTAATTTCAACACCTGTTCGCTGATTCGACGATGCTTCTGTAACCACCTCACAGACGGTTTTCAATTGAGTTCCTGGACTGATATGCAGAGCAACGCAAATCCTAGTGCCAGAGCTTTCAAAATCAGGATGGTTTAACCATCCCTTTAAAAAAAAAATAAGTAAAAAAGTATATATTTTTATTATTTTGAATTGTATATTTATGTTTTCTTATAGGTCCTTACTGTTTTCGATTATACTGTAATGGTCTCTCAGTTCACTCTATCTATGGCCGCATTCGAATTCCATTTGAATACATTTTTCGACTACAATTTACACCAACAAATTTAAACTCACCACCCCTTTCAATTGGCATGACGGTCTGTGACTGACCCAGTTCATCAGTAGTTAGCATCACATGTCCAGTAATGATTGGGACACAAATGAGCTGTCCTGTTTCAGCACTGCTCCTTCCCTCCTGTGACTGTGCCAACTGCAGCTGTGAAGGGAATTGTGAAAAAGGGTCTGATTAATAGCCACTCAATAGTCAGTTAATAAAAGACGAGGTTGACCTATTGAAAAGCTGACAACCAACCAATGCATAAGATAAAAGCAGGTGAGCAAAATGAGTGAGAAATACATTTAAAAACCTAAAGGCAGGGCAAGGCATTTGATTTATGGAGCACATGTCATACATGAGGCAGACCCAATGTGCTTCACATAAACCCATGTCATACAGTAAAACAGGATTTAATAATAATGCATAAAAAGACATTTAAACGAAAGAGTAAAAGAGTACGAATAAGCCCTTAAATGAAAGAATAAAAGAATCAAATCAAAATGTCAAAAATCTAAGTGCAAAAAAACGGAATCCATAAGCCTGAAAATGTGCATTTGGAACACAAGCTGCCCAGTGACTGAGAGAAAGGCCACATGTGGAATAATGTTAGCATGCCTCGAAGGAGGGATTTGTTGGGCAGTTACCATATTACCAGTAGAGCGGAGCAGTGCCAGGCTAAGGCCAAACACAGTGTAGATGTTATGTCAGGATCATCTGCAGATATCCTCTCTTCTGCTCCGCTGTAAGTCTGCGAAGGCAGGGACACAGATTCTCCAAGTCGTCACGACGGTGCCACAAAAGCCTACTGGGCCTGGAATAATTGGCATGACAGACACCAACTTTGCTCTCTGGATAATTTAGGATGCGATTATGTGCTATAGTGCCAGGCTACAATCTTCTTTCTACCCCCTCTTCACCTTTAGCTCCGTGAGTGGAAGGATATGGAGGCATTTTGCAATAAGGCAGACATGTTTATTGGGAAGTCACTGGACTGAAGGAGGAAGAGCAGTGGGATGATATTCTTGGGTATCGTCTTTCTTCACTTTCTCTGTGATGCATGATGACATTGTATAATTAACGTTCTGAGGTACCCAGCAGGGGGTCAAGAAGCTGATTTGTCCCCTGGTGGAATTAGTACAAATTACCATGCTGTTTATTAGTGTAAACATCACATTTAGCAGCACCACAGACGCCATTTGACGCCTAAATCAGTAGCCTAAATAATATTGCAACCAAATGAATGATCGAGAGTAATAGCCTTAAGGTAGCACTGGTGAAAAAGAGCATGTGGCTGCAGCCAGCATTGTGTGTACATGTATGTATTCATGGAATACATACAGTCACCATATGTTCTGGATCCTGTCAGGCAGGGGAAACTTAAGGGGGAAATTGGGTTCCAACTGGCGGATCAAGAAAGGGGTGCACATCGCCGAGAGAACAAGTGGTTAAACAGCATTACAACCCCCGAGGGTGTAGCCACGGCAGATGACATGGTGCACATTTAGATAACTCTCTCTCTCGTTTTAGAGGGGTAGGAAAACACTGGCCTGGTTCTCTCTGGCGCCGGTTCCTTTACTTGCCTGGCTGTGTCTGACTCACTGAATCCACTTTGTGTTGCTTCCAAGGCCAGAGGAGCCAGCACAGCTGGAATGCTAAAAAGACCCCATGTTGCCGTCTCTCCTTAGGCTAATCTCCTCCTGTCTCTGCGCTTTGGACCAGTACTCTCGATTCACCTTTGAATCCACTACGCTACCAGCACCGCCATCAAATAATGCCCCTCCGGCTTGTGTTTACGCACCCACGCTAGGTATTAGTGACGTGTGAATATTTGTTCCCTAATCCCCTTGTTGAGAACACAATCTACTGTGGAAATGTCAATCGTTTGAATCACTTGAACTACTTCATTTAACCAAGGAACCAAAATGTATAGAATATTCCTAGTTTGGCAGTCTTCAGAACATCACATTCTGGGTGAATAACAGGCCTGTAATAACAATTGGAAGGGGGGCGGGGGGTTATTTCACAGACCCTCTGTGTGTCTCTTTGTCTCCCTCTCTACCTCGGAAGAGAAGAAGACAAGGCAGACTATCAAATAGCCCCGTATGATGTTTCAGCACGATGCTATTCCTGTGATGCAGTGTCCCTAATCCCTGACATGGTTTGTGTTTATTTCAGGTCAATGAGATTTACCATGACGAGTCACTGGGTGTCCATATCAATGTGGTGCTAGTGAGGATGATCATGCTGGGATTCGCCAAGGTGAGGGGTCTTATCACCATCTAGCTCTTTACAGTATATTTTTAATAGAAATTAGAAAGGATTAATGTGTCCCTGCGACTGTCACTTTTATAACTATGGATGCACCGATCCGACTTCTACAGTCCCGATATCGATACCTGGGCTTTGGGTATCGGCCGATACCGAGTACCGATCCGAAACAAGTGTTAAATAAATAAGCTGTGTTCATCACTGTGAGGAAGAGACTGGGAATCATTCTTTTATGTGTAAGGCAACATCAGACTTGACTTAAACATTGCTTTCCTAACTTTGTAAAATAGAATGTAACAAATAAATACATATATATATATATATATATATACATTTACTGAATTGTTATTTATTATTAAAATAATAAATAATCGTGCACCAGCAACTTGGTAAAAAATACAATTCAAGTCTTTTAATGCAGCAACAAATTGGTCAGGAATTACAATTCTAGTATAAAACAATACAACTGTATCAAATGATAACAAAATGTAAACATTGTAAACAGCGCTACAGCCGGCCTTGCTCTGTCTGGAAATTAGAGCTCTGAAGCCCACAATTAAGTCTCAAACTAGTGTAAACAAACTTGATAAATCAAACAGTAGTGGCATAAACAAGCAACTTGGTAAAAACAAACCATTCATAATATCAGCCCCACAGATCGTCCCCATTGTCACCGATTCCTGATCCAGGTCATTGAGTCAGTGTTAAACCCATATCAGACCGATACCACCAACATTAGCCTTACGAAAAAGGCCAGTTGGTACATGGTGTTACAAGACCATCACAACAAAGATGGAAATAGCTTAGAAAATGAATGCAGTTTGTAGGGTTATTTTGCTCTATTCTCTCTCTCTCTCTCTCTCTCTCTCTCTCTCTCTCTCTCTTTCTCTCTCTCTCTCTCTCTCTCTCTGTGTGTCTCACACACGCTCACATGCAAAGCTAACAGCATAGCGTACTGTAACATGCACATGTGCACACGTTTTCTGTTTTTATCAAGAGCCCTCAGTTCCGTGGCATGCGTGTCCGGTGCACTGAGGTGCCATTAGCCTGTGACGATCAGTGCCATGTTAACAGGAGCTTCCGCTGACCACTCATGCCCTTTCTAACGCTCCGCCTCCCTGCAGTCCATCAGCCTCATCGAGCGGGGGAACCCGTCACGGAGCCTGGAGAACGTGTGCCGCTGGGCCTTCGTGCAGCAGAAGGCCGACCCGGAGCATTCAGAGCACCACGACCACGCCATCTTCCTCACTCGCCAGGGCTTCGGCCCCACCGGGATGCAGGGTGAGAGCCGTCACGCGGGTCACCGGTTCCCTCTTCCCAAAAACCCAGCTGGAACCCAGCTGCTTGATACATTCATTTATTCATGAGCGCATGCGGCTACTGCGCAGTGTCATGCACCATCCGCGGCCGATAATTAGGACTGATTCATAGTCCCGCCATGGCACTGAATGGCCCGACTCCATTTGGTTGTCGCTCTCCCGCTATGGCGGACCACAGAGATGAAGGCCAAAGGCAATGGATGCCATTTTAGTGTTGCATTATAAACATACTGCTATTTACACACACCTTTAAGAAAAAACTAAATATAATATATAAGGTACACTTAAACTGTGAGATGGGGAGAAAATGTATCGTTAAAAAAGCAAATATTTTCCCGCCACACTAATGTTATTTCCTTATAAGAATTGTGTAACGTGTTGGCGTTACTTACGCGTTTGTCCCCATCCAACAATAGCCCCGCAGGTGTAAAGTATTAATAACCCCTGCATTATAATGATCCGCGGGTCTTTTTGACTCGGCACCTGAAATGCAGCCCTTTTAGATTAATGAAGCGTGCCGTTTCTCTGCGTAGGTCTGCTCCTTCGAAAATAATTAACAGTTTATTTGACAGTGTTCAATAAATCCCAAGGCACATTAACATCTTTCATGTATAAACAGATAGCAAACCTTGCTTATAGCATATTGAGGGCACTTCCTAACCGGTTTCTTAATTAAAAAGGAATCTTCAAAATTAAGGCTACAATTTGAAGATTTACTCAGTAATATGATTTGTATAACATTCGTTTTGTCAATTTACTCTTACTGCCTGAACAGGAAATGATTCTTGATAACCATGACAGCCCATAACTCCTTTTTCTATCTATTATTTATGATTTCATGTTTTTTGGGTTGCTATTTGAGTTATTCTTAGTCTTCTGTGCTCAATGTGATCTTTTTTAAAACAATCAGAGGTTCGGGGACTGTGGCCTATATATTGCTGCTTTTTTAGAATGGTGGATAAGGTTTAATGAAACAAGGCTGCTTCCTTCTAATGGATTCATAATAAATGCATGCATGCATTCATGTGCGAGTCACGTACAGTATATGGTCACACACTGGGACAAGAGCACATGTCTAATCTGCTCTAATCTGTGGTGCTACACTTCAACAAAACGCCTGGCCTCTCTATATTAAAATACAGCACTTACAGTATTCTGCTCAACAACTCTGGTTCAATGCAGTGTCGTAAAAATAAATGGCATGTACATGTAAGAGGCATTTCGATTTTATAGTAAATAAGCAACAAGTGACACTTTTGTCTGTCAGGTTATTTGGTGCTCCAAACTGTTATCATTTCAAACAACAACAACTCAACAACAACAAAAAAGCGCCCAGCCACAATTCTGATATGCGGTATTGGCTCTGTTTGTGTGTCTGTGCCAGTCTGCCTTCAAAATGAGACGACTCATTTGATAAGTTTATAGGGAATACAAAACGTTTGAGGAACATCAGTCCTACTCCAACCCTAAATTACCAACATAGGACTTCGTCTCAAACTGTTGAGCTTTGATATTTCATCCTGTGATCCTTTCAGAGTATCTGTTATTTTATATCCAGACTTGGAGAAGCCGGAGACCTAATGGCAGTCCACGGCGTCTGCCAGATATCGACAGCTTTACCCACCTGCGTGTCTACTTTGAAGTAGCTATTGTGAAACAAAAGGAAAAAGCTAGAAAACAATACGTGGTCTGCCCGATATTATTACAATGATTTTCTCCCAGCCAAATGCTTGTTTGTTTTATACTTTATTTATTCTATATTTGTAATTATACGTAATCCCTTTCTACGTACAGTATCGGTGCCTTGCGATCCGGTGGCCAAACATGCTTGTCCAGGTCTTGTCTATGCTTACTTTTTTTCCCCAAGGAGCCTTTGTGCTCATAAGTTAAAACATTTAGGAGCATAGCCAAAAATTTTGAGGCACAGTCCAAATGAGCATTGTGAGCACAAATTTTACGTTCATACCGTAAAAAACTTGTCAACACCACCCTTTTACCCACAAAATTGCAACCGATCAAGGCTGGATTATCCGTGTATGGCATCAGGCGAGTGCCCGGGGACACCAGCCAACGGGGGGGGCATCAAATGATTAAGACAACAACTAGATTTACAAATATTTGTCATATTTTCTATATATATTTTTTACTGGAAGAGTTGCAAACAGGTATAAAATGTACCATGTTTTTCTCGTTTAACTGGTTGCTCAGTTAGTGATGCTTGTAAAGTCTGTGTTTGTTTTGCTGCTGGGTATGTTTCGCTGATGTTTGTCTAGACGTAAGCTACAGGGAGGCGTGGAGATCGGCGAGGAGGGAGAGATATATAAACATATCCCACACTGTAAATACTGCAGTGTGTGATATGATCATGTTTGACCTTTCATAAAATAATATCTGTAATAGGTTCACATACTGTATATTGAGTTCATTTCTCCTCATTTATGTTAGAAATTCTACAGTAGAATATCTCCAAATGTAATGTGGGCATAGAGAAGGACAACCAGAACAAGAACCAATAGGAATTTTGAGCAAACGACTTTCTTCATGAAATATATCATGAAAATTATACAGATATATGTTAGATTCATAGCCATTTGAAACAATGTAGGCCATATAAAACAATAATATAGATCCTACTTATTATTTTTACGTTTACGATTTACCGTGACGGCACACGGGATTTACCGTAACGTGGTTTAAAAAACACCAGCTCTCTTGTCCGCAGTCACGTCCTCCTCATTGTACATACTCATTTACAATTCCAATGAGGTCACTTAGCAGACGCTTTTCTCCAAAGCGACTTACAATTACATGCTGCTATTACATGGAGCAGGTAGGGGTTAGGCATCTTGCTCAAGGATGCTTAC
>JAOEHI010050933.1:0-19765 GCA_025447815.1 Percopsis transmontana | reverse complement strand
CTACCTGTAAGCATCCTTGAGCAAGATGCCTAACCCCTACCTGCTCCATGTAATAGCACCATGTGATTGTAAGTCGCGTTGGATAAAAAGCGTCTGCTAAATTACCTCATTGTAATTGTAATTGTAATTGAAAGTAGTAATCATGTAGCAGATACATGGTAAGTACTTTTACCGTCTGGACGCGGACTTTCATGTGATTTTAAAAGTCCCATGTATGGCTTTTAACTGCTTTATACCAAATCAGGTCACTTGATCAAAATCTGAAAGAAATGTCATTTTCAACTAGTGCATTTTTTATTTTCATTTTCGTATTTGTTTAAGGTGCTTCATATGTCCGTCGTTTCCTTTGCCAGGTATGTCATTGAGTCTAACGGCAACGTGCGAACGCTCACCATCAACCGGACAACGCTGGCGGACGACGCGGCTTACGAGTGTGTTGTTGGCGAAGACAAGTGTTTCACAGAGGTGTTTGTCAAAGGTAGGCTCACGAGTTGGCACGACTGATGAAACGGACCTTGGCACGTCCGATCACAAATATTGTCACGTCAACGACCACGGATAGAGGGACATTAAATGTACAATACGTCATAATTTCAAGGCAATACAAACAACTGCTTAGATCATTGGGGTCTCTTACACTTTGAAGGAAACTTTGTGTGATCCATCCATAACATGTAACACAACAAGCCTCTTAAACAGTAAACTGTTTATTTTACATATGTGAATGTTTCCATTCACATTCCTGACATACAGTGCTGTCTATCTAAGATGTATATAAACCAGCTTATATTATTCAAACACTTTCGCTCATGGGTAAAGAGACATTGAGTGAATTCATCATAACAGATGAATAAATAAAAAACTATATTCATGATTTGGATGGCAATGCCTTGGAACCACCTAAACACCCTCAAGAGCCCTTTAAGAGATTAGCTGCATAAATTATGAACAAGGGCGTATGTAAAACAAGATAATAAATACAATTTAAAAAGATCAGTAGATCTTTGATGATTCCCAAAGGGCAACAGAATTCAACAGGAATAGTGAGATGAGCAGAAAATATAACACATCCATACGGAATTGTAAAAACAAGCACGCAAATTATATATCTAGGTAGAACTAAGTTCTGGCTGTGAACACTGTGGACAATAAACAGCTAGAAGCCATTAGAAGGGGCTGGTGATCAGAATCAGAATCTACCTTGCTACCTCGACCACCGATCTCTGTTAAATGATCTCTTAGAATATTAGCACACCGGTATTGAGGCTGCTAGCAATTAATTTCTTTTTTGGATTGAATGATGATTTTTTAGAGGAATATATTGATGACAGAATGCTCTCCTTGTTCTAGGAGATTGTTGTTTGCTTGCAAGAGCTGTTGGTTAACCAGCTCAACTGTTGACAAATGTACTGATTGTATGTCGCTTTGGATAAAAGTGTCTGCTAAATGCTGTAAATGTAAATGTGATGTGCAGTCAAATGTAAATATGTACAATAGTGAGCGTTGTTGTCTCCGTTACCTCAGAGCCTCCTGTGACCATCACCAAGCTGATGGACGATTACCACGTGGTGGTAGGTGAGAGAGTGGAATTTGAGATAGAAGTTTCTGAAGAGGGCGCTCACGTCATGTGGTCAGTAAATGTCTGTCTGTCTGTTGAACCTACTACTCTGACACTAGTAAACCCTGACCCAATGTGTTCTGTATCCTAATAATGCGTCGAACTATTCACAATTCTCTCCAAAGGTTGAATCTACTGGCTATGGATTTATTGGTTTAAAAAAAAACAATCTAACCAATCTGACCAATATGTGACCCCCTAAACTCATCCTCCACCACTCTGCAAACCACTGATCTAAGATTCCGTCATTGCTAGTGTTACATCTGTATTTAACATCTTTGACAGAGAGCCCTTATGCTTAATATTATTTATCTTCAGGTACTTTGAGGATCAAGAACTTTTTAAAGACACAAATTCAGCCAAGTACCGCTTTAAGAAAGATGGCAAGAAGCACTCTTTCACCATCCTCGAGGCGACCCTGGATGACATTGGAATGTACCATGCCTGGACTAACGGGGGGCATACCAAGGGAGAGCTGGAGGTGGAAGGTACCATAAATTGCCATTATCTTTGAGAGGATTTTTTGTTAATTTCTTTGGTGTATTTTGTTGGGTGGGGTTGTAAAATATACATATACGCAGCTGACTAACAGTATCAGTCTATTACAGTAAATACACAATATGGCGGTATTTGCTAGGGCGCGGTCCATTGTCATATACAGTATTTAATACAGTATTTAATCTGGTTATGTTATGATACTTGCACCCCAGTCGAGCCTAAGTCCAGCCTACGGGCAAAACACCGCTCTGTCTAATGGTTTATGGTTTGTACCAGTCTGCGTAGTGTCTGCATGCTAAGCTCATAAATGTTATTCTATATCTACTGTAGCTACAGCCTGAACGGGCTTCAGCCACCATACTGGAAGTTGAAGAGCTATTAATTCATTTTCGACCACTAGGAAGTGTATGTCCCTGTCCCTGACCTCTGACCTTCTGTGTCTCCTCCAGAGAAGGAACTGGAGGTGTTGCAGGACATTGCGGACCTGACGGTCAAGGCTACCGACCAGGCCGTGTTCAAGTGCGAGGTGTCCGACGAGAAGGTGACCGGAAAGTGGCTTAAAGATGGTGTGGAGGTCATAGCAAGTGACCGTATCAAAATGACTCACATTGGAAGGTAGGGGGCCCACTAGAGGGAGAACACTAGAGGAGCGCATTGCCAGACCTATAGGCACAATGATGTCAGCGGGTACCAATGATGTCACTGGGCACAATGATGTCACTGGGCACAATGATGTCACTGGGCACAATGATGTCAGCGGGTACCAATGATGTCAGCGGGTACCAATGATGTCACTGGGCACAATGATGTCACTGGGCACAATGATGTCACTAGGCACCAATGATGTCACTAGGCACAATGGTGTCACTAGGCACCAATGATGTCACTAGGCACAATGGTGTCACTAGGCACAATGATGTCACTGGGCACAATGATGTCACTGGGCACCAATGATGTCACTAGGCACAATGATGTCACTGGGCACAATGATGTCACTGGGCACAATGATGTCAGCGGGTACCAATGATGTCAGCGGGTACCAATGATGTCACTGGGCACAATGATGTCACTGGGCACAATGATGTCACTAGGCACCAATGATGTCACTAGGCACAATGGTGTCACTAGGCACCAATGATGTCACTAGGCACAATGGTGTCACTAGGCACAATGATGTCACTGGGCACAATGATGTCACTGGGCACCAATGATGTCACTAGGCACAATGATGTCACTAGGCACAATGATGTCACTGGGTACAATGGTGTCACTAGGCACAATGATGTCAGCGGGCACCAATGATGTCACTAGGCACAATGATGTCATCGGGCACCAATGATGTCATCGGGCACCAATGATGTCACTAGGCACCAATGATATAGAATAGACCAATAGCCAATTGGAGCTGCCATAGTGTGTGTCTAACGTAAATGAGGGCAGTCACCACAGGTCCTTACCTCACGGATTTATTCACAGTTTCACAAATGTACTCAATTCTGAATCAATCAACGCTTATGTTGCACGGGTTCTTGCTTGCTCAGGTTTCATCGCCTGGTTATTGACAACGTAAAGCCAGAAGACGCGGGGGACTACACGTTTATTCCTGATGGATACGCTTTGTCACTGTCTGCCAAACTCAACTTCCTGGGTGAGGAAGACGCTATGGTTCAAATAGATTTTAAATTATAGTTATTGATATTGTAGTGTTCCTATTGATTATGTATTTATTTATTTATTATCATTTATTTTATTTAGGAGTTACAATGTTTTACCATTTCTCTAATCTAATCTAATCTAAAAGCAATGCAATTCTGATGAGCCAATAACATTTTTTTCTCTCTTTACTCTTAACAGAAATCAAGATCGATTACGTGCCCAGACAAGGTAGGCAACCTAAATCTAACCTACCTTCTTAACCTGAACAGTTCCTCCGTCTATATCTCTGAAGATGCCTGATGTCTTCTGCTTCGCTCTGTCCACTGTCCAGACCCTCCGAAGATCCACCTGGACACCACGGGAAGCATGGTCTCCCAGAACACAATCATCGTGGTGGCGGGCAACAAACTCCGCCTGGATGTGGAGATCACAGGGGATCCGGCTCCCACTGTGGTCTGGACCAGAGGCGACCAGGTGAGGCAGTGACCACCGCCTGGGGTGGTGTCGGATCTCTTTTCAGAGTGATCAAGGAAGCTATTCAGGGAGTTCGGTCTCTTGTTGTTGACTGCAATGAAACATAATACACAACATGTAATTCAGCACCGGGGAAAAAAATAAAGGAATTTTGTTGTATCTCGGCGTTGTTGGCCCAGCTTTCAGCGCTAAAATCGCTAAACCACAGGTTTCCCATCATGCTGGTCATCACTACCCAGCATGCACTGTGTCTGTAACAAGGCCAAGGCCAACTACTAGCCAATTCCGCGCAGGGATTTCTTTTTGCAAACAAACCCGCCGTCACTTCCTTTTTCCCAGCCAATCACAGAGACAGAGGGGCGCGTGAGGGTGGAGTCCAGGAAGGACCTGAGCTGCTTCGTCATAGAGGGGGCGGAGAGGGGCGACGAGGGAAACTACACCATCTGTGTGACCAACCCCGCCGGGGAGGACAAGGCCGTGCTGTTCGTCAAGATCGTGGGTGCGTGAAGATACGATTGGTTGGGAGGAAGCGTATGCTGCTGATGTCACAGCAACAGAGCAAGGCCTGATTGACTAATCTGACAGCTGGTTAAAAAGTATCTGTTTTGGTTTTGGTTTTAAACCAAAATTTATAATTATAATATATTATTATTCACAAGCATCTATATCAACTCCAAATGCATTTGATTTAACTTTTCCTTTAGACCTTTTTTTTTTTTAAATACATTTTTAATATAAATTGTGTTCTTTTCATTATGTAAACGTCCTGAAAATGTGTTCTTTCCCTTCCAATCTTCAGATGTGCCTGACCCTCCTGAACATGTTAAATGTACGTCCGTGGGTGAGGATTGTGCCACCATCGTCTGGGAACCGCCCAAATTTGACGGAGGCGCACCGGTCAAAGGTGAGGGTTGCAAGGTCAAAGGTTAGAGCCATAAGTTATATTATAAGTTAGGCCTTAAGGTTGGACAGCTGACCACAACGATATGTAGAAGTCGGCTTTCCCCCTATTGTTTATATTTAAATGAAACTTTGAAAATGGTAATGCATCTGTTGTATGCAGGTTTTTATAAGCCACAATAAATACAAATATCATGAACTGATACTATTTAGCATATTGCTTATCTTTATTGTATTTTCTTGTATTGTATTGTATAGTGTGTGTGTGTGTGTGTGTGTGTGTGTATTTTGGTTTTTGTATCTATGGGTTGCCAGAAATCTAATGCTAACGATTTAAGCATTAGCTAACCTTGAAATATTAGCGATAACAAGGTTTTGAAATCTAATGCTAACGATTTAAGCATTAGCTAACCTTGAAATATTAGCGATAACAAGTTTTTGCATTAGCATTTCTCTGGGTCTCTTACCCGGCCTGTACCCCAATATAATCCGACATGCAGCACATGGTCCCCCAATGTTTCATTAACACACTCGTTCACTCTACTTCCTTCCACCCCTCCGTCAGGCTATCTCATGGAGAGGAAGAAGAAGGGATCTTCCAGGTGGACGAAGCTCAACTTTGACGTGTACGAGTCCTCCACGTACGAGGCCAAGAGGATGATCGAGGGCATTCTCTACGAGATGAGGGTGTTTGCTGTCAACAGCATCGGCCTGTCACAGCCCAGCCCCACCTCCAAACCCTTCATGCCCATCGGTGGGTTTCTCATCCTCATCCTCACTCTCATTAGTAAACAAGTTATGATGTTTTTATTTTTTTTTACATTTTACATTTCATTTAACATACATCCCCCCCCCCCCACTCCGGGTTTTTTCTGCGTTCTCAGCCCCAACCAGCGAGCCCATCCACCTGATGGTACACGACGTGACCGACAGCACGTGCACCCTGAAGTGGCTCGCCCCAGAGAAGATCGGTGCCGGGGGCCTGGACGGATACATCATTGAGTACTGCAAGGAAGGAGGTACCTGCACAGCGAAAGCACATCCTTTGTTTCATTTGAGTTTGAAAGAATTCACATTACACCTCTGATGAGGTGTCACTGTCACACAGACATGTAGTCGAGTTGAGGAACTGTTGAGAGTAAAAATGTGAAATATTTGAACACTACCACAGTACTAGGATTGTACGTGTTCCCACAATGCACAAATATTATCTGTGGATTTGAACTGATAGTCTGGTTAAAACGGTCTCGATTTTTCAAGCATCGCCACTACGATACTGAAGCTCTAAGGCTAACGTGTATAGAAATAATGCAGTTATTTTTCTCCATCATTTAAAGTTTTAACCATCACTTCACGCCGAAAAAAGGGGATAATGTGATGCCCCCCATCAATGTTCAAAAATGGTGTTCCTAAAAACAATCTGCTGTCTATCTGTCCTCTTTACCTTAGTCTTCTATCCATCCAATCGCTCAGTGGAAAACGGTACTAAATGATAAGATAAGGTTCTCCAGGCACATGGCAGTTTGACAGACGCCCTGTGACCCCCCCCCCCCTGCTGTAGGCACGGAGTGGGTGCAGGCCAGCAAGGAGCTCTGTGAGAGGCAGAACTACACGGTGCGTAACCTCCCCGTGGGGGAGAAGATCGACTTCAGGGTCCTCGCCAAGAACATGGCCGGGCTCAGCCCCCCCGCGACGCTGGGCCAGCCCGTCACCATCCGCGAGATCATGGGTGAGTCATGGGACGGGGTGGGTTCGAATAGTGATGATAGTGATGAATAATAATGAAATAATAATGAAATATGTAATGTTCAATAAGAAGTTTTGATATTCAGATTCCATGACATGTTTACTTTGTTGGTGGTCTTTAAGGCCGTGTGGGCCGGATGTACGTACGGTAGAGAGCGCAGCGTAAACGGCGACTCAGTCGGGCCGCAGAAAGCGCACGCTGGGCCTTTTAATTTCACGTTGGCTGTGCCGAACCTGCGGCTGAACGCATGTCAGCAGGTGATCAGCACGTGTCGCCGCATGTCAGCGCATGTCAGCGCTGAGTCAAAGGTTCGATATCATCTCTGATTTCTTCCAGTAACTCTATCATCACTCAACTCAACTGAAAAAGAGTAGCCCAATTCTTGTGGTGAAATTCCTCTCGGCACGTCTCCTTGGCCTGTGTCCTTATGCGCAGGTTTGGGTAGGGACGGTAGGGACATGTCCCTTACCAATATTAGGGGCCATTAAATTGTCCCTACCAATAATTTCTACAAGTGAAAAGCAAATTTTCAATACATTTTCCATTGGGATGGAGTGAGCTGCTGATGAAAGGCGTGTTATGACCAATGTACAGTAAAATACAATTACCAATGTCATGTCAGTTTAAGCTAATAAACTTTAAAATAACATTATAATAATAGCGTCATTATAATCATGAACAATGTTGTGGAACTCGTCTTGCTTAATTAAACGAATATAGCGGCCCTTTAAAGGATATCGGCAGTGGCAGAGAGAGACGTCCCTACCCCATTTCAACCTACAGTAAACCTACGCCCTTGCCTGTGTCTTCGTCTTGCTCGGGCGACTGCTGCCTTTGTTGCCCCTAGGCAAGCAAACGCGCTGTCTGGATTTCACCACAAAACAGGCGTGCGCTTTCCCCCGCTACGCTTTCATACAGCCAACGGAATAGGTAATCAATCTCTCCTCACGCACCTCCTCCCATGTTTTCGCACAAAACTCCCACTTTTCCCTCGACCCTCCCATGAATGCATATGCATGAGTAGGGAAAGTGCTAATTGCGATTCTGCGCTCCAGAATGCGGTTTTAGCCATTTGTCTGTTCGTACATACCACGTCATGTTCGTAGACGCACCTTGCGATGAAATTACGCCTAAAACGGGCACTAACATGTTGGTGAATCTGCCCCTCTGTGCTTTTGGAGGCAAGTTAACAATTTGCTTCCAGGAGAGTTTTTTTTTATTGGATAGGTCAAATTAGTGTGTCAGACAAATTCAATCGCTTATAATAGAAGTGGAATGGACGTTTTCTTTAGCTTCAGAAATATATATTATGTTGACGATACCTTTCTGTCTCTGTCAGAACTGCCTAAGATCCGCCTCCCTCGCGAGTTGAGAACCAAGTACATCAGGAGAGTTGGAGAAAAGATCAACCTTGTCATCCCCTTCCAGGTAAGCGATGGTCTCTAATCTGGTGACCCACTGATGGTTGTCATCTACAGTACCGTTGACAACAATCCTCAGATCCCTGCACTGGTTTCCAGTGTGGCATACTGTTGATTTTGTCATACTGCTACTCGTCCATTCATCTCCCTTTGGTTTGTAGATCGTTGACATGATATAAAACCTCTGAGGTCAAACTTTGTGTACGGCATGTACACAAAGTTGCCTTTGTGTACATGCCGTACCTATTTATTTTTTTTATAATTTCTGTAAATGTAGGCGTCCGTTTATGGAAAAACAAGCCACTTGTTGCTTGTGATGTCACCTTTGTTAATATAAACAATGAGCATTATGGTAAAGCTTCCATGTAATCTCTTGTGCTAGTGTGACGCCAACGTCAGTTTGTATCTGAAGGACACCTACAGTATGAGTATACAATGGAGTTTTTTTGTTTTGTTCTTTTAGAAAATAAGCGATTGTATGATTTCTTTACAACCCTCTCCTTGTGCCGCAGGGTAAACCTCGCCCTGTTGCAACCTGGTACAAGGACGGCCAGCCCGTCGACGACAAGCAGGTGGGGGTCCGCAACTCCACCGTGGACACCATCCTGTTCATCCGCTCGGCCGAGAGAGACCACTCCGGGAAGTACGAGCTGGTTCTGCAGATCGAGAACATGGAGGACCGCGCTAACATCGACATCAGGATCGTTGGTGAGATAACGGGACCGAGGCGACTGGTCCTTCTAAAGAGACCAAATCACTAAATCTATTTACCTGGTGTAATAGAAATGGAATACTCTGCTGAGGAAGTCAGTTTTATAAACCGCACTTCTAATGAAATTATTTTAATTAGTTTATCGGGCAGTTTTTTCCAGTACGTATGCTTTTCTTTCTACGAGCACCATTTCTAAAACCGCCTTGTGACGGAACAGTGATGAGCTTCCAGGTTAAACTGAGTGCGAAGAAGGGAATTCTGACTAGATAAATGACGGGAACAGTGATAGGTCTGATCTGAGGGCCATGCTGATTAACATCCTCCATCCAATCAGAGAGGCCCGGACCCCCTGTGAAGGTGCGTGTCATAGATGTGTGGGGCTTCAACGCTGCGCTAGAGTGGGAACCCCCCAAAGACAACGGCAACTGTGAGATCACGGGCTACACCATCCAGAAGGCAGACAAGAAGACTATGGTGAGAGGGGGGAAATACTGAATCTATTCAGTTATTGATTATGTAGCACTTAAGAAAGTAAAGTTAATACATCCTATGTGTAATATTTGACAATATTCACACCTAAATTCAACATCTTTTTTTATGGGTCCAGAATGAGTCCAGTGTGTCTTACGTGTAAACAAGTTGTATGTGTTAAGCAATAGCACGCCATCCCAGTAGCCAGAAAACTGTGAGAGAAAAACAAGCCACTAAATTACCCATGGCAGGAAACTTTACGCCCAAATTTACATTTACTGCATTCAGCAGTAGATGAATAGATGGGGGCAGTATGGTCTAGTGATCTAGGTGTTGGACTCCCAGCCAGTAGGGGGCAGGATAGTCTAGTGGTCTGTGTGTTGGACTCCCAGCCAGTAGGGGGCAGGATAGTCTAGTGCTCTAGGTGTTTGACTCCCAGCCAGTAGGGGGCAGGATAGCCTAGTGGTCTGGGTGTTGGACTCCCAGCCGGAAGGTCGTGAGTTCGAACCCCAGAGTTGGCCTACCTGTAAGCATCCTTGAGCAGGATGCCTAACCCCTGCCTGCTCCATGTAATAGCACCATGTAATTGTAAGTCGCTTTGGATAAAAGTGTCTGCTAAATGACCTCATTGTAACCGTAATGAATATGTCATACACCAGTCATTGTAAGTAAACAACATTCTGATGGAATTATGACAGCGTCATGTCATTATGGCAAGCTTAGTTATATATATTACAACAAACATTACCTATTAACATACCTTTCAACACACCAAATGATACAACACCTGTCATCAAACTTTCAGAAAAGAAAAGACCCACTTTAAATATAGATTGGCACAATGGTATAAAGATCAGAGGGGACTGGAAAGCAATGACCCCCTTCCGTTACCACATGCTGTTGTTTCAATATTTCAATGTTGCTGCTGAATTTACCACTTACAGTTACATAATTTAGCGGATGTTAAAGTTACAACTATTGCAAGGAGAAGATAGGCGATGGGGCTCGAACCCATCATCTTCGGCTGGGAGTTGAACACCAAGACCACTTGACTATCCTACCCCCCCCGAATCATACTTGGTGTGCAATGAGAAATCTGCTCCCACATCTCCGCAGGAGTGGTTCACCGTTTATGAGCACAACAGACGCACAAACTGCACCGCGTCGGACCTGATCATGGGAAACGAGTACATGTTCCGGGTTTACAGCGAAAACCTGTGTGGGCTGAGCGAGGACCCCTGCCTCAGCAAAAACACAGCGGTCATCTGCAAGACAGGTGGGTTGTGGGGCAACACAAAGTCCTCTGTCTGATTAGTAACTGATACTGTTACTTATGGGAGCTTGTTTTCTTTTCTTTTTTTTATATTTAGTTCGATAATATTACAACCTGTAAATATCCAAATTCTCACTACCATCACTTTTATGTGATTATGGGGGCAGGATAGTCTAGTGGTCTAGGTGTTGGACTCCCAGCCAGTAGGGGGCAGGATAGTCTAGTGGTCTGGGTGTTAGACTCCCAGCCGTAAGGTCGTGGGTTCGAGCCCCAGAGTTGACCTACCTGTAGGCAGGAGCCATCTACTAAACCAGCATGTGCATTATGCAGCTACTGTATGTTTACTGCCTTTGTGTTATTTCATGGGAAATTACATCTCATTCATGCAAGGAAACGAATGACAGTCATTTTAATCTAATCTAATCTAAACCCCAGGGCTGCAGTACAAGCCCCCCCCGTACAAAGAGAAGGACATGACTTGCAGTCCCAAGTTCACCCAGCCTCTGATAGACAGGTCTGTAGTGGCGGGATACAGCACCGCCATCAGCTGTGCTGTACGAGGCTTCCCCAAGGTACCTGGGCACTGTGTGTGTGTGTGTGTCTGTGTCAGTCATCCATTCTAGTGTGATTATTATTATTATCTGTTTCAATCGTAGGTAAACAATTTTTCAATGGCAACTGCTGCATGTGCTGCTAATGTCTAGAATTTAAAGGTACTCCCCTGTGTACCTTTTTAAATTTTGATTTCTGGCCGGGATTACACTTGAGGTTGAAGTGAGCTGGCTCATTTTCCTCTCTACTCCCCTGCAGCTACACCAACCGTTGTGATAGTTGTGATAGCTGTGTTTCTGGGGGTGCTAAAAGAGTGTACATTTTTATAACATAAATGTTTTTCTATGTATTATTTGGTCTTGCAGTAGCTTCTTACCCTATCTGATCTGTTAAACCTGACTTTATCCCCACTGTCACAACCTCTGCCCAGCCTAAGATCATCTGGATGAAGAACAAGATGATTATCGGCGGGGACCCCAAATACATAATGCAGAACAACCAGGGCGTTCTGACCCTCAACATCCGTAAGCCCAGCAGCTTCGACGGGGGGAGGTATTCCTGCATGGCCGTCAACGACCTGGGCCAGGACGAGGTGGAGTGTAAGCTGGAGATCAGAGGTGCGTGGGTCAGCCGTTTACGCCACCTGATGACGGAATTCACGATACGGACCCTCTCCGAATGGAAGTGGAGTAGTCCCTGGGAGTGGAGTGGAGTGTGCTTGAAAACACAACTCAGTGAATGCACCTATTATGATGTGTGGGGTCATGGCAACAGTCAAATCTAGCCCTTCAATCTTTGTATTTGTGTAGTGTATGTTCAGTTAGAGTTAGGCTTGTACTAACCCTACATCTGTTCGTAAAGACTCTCACATAACCAATTAATTTGTCTAAACGTGTACAGTACATAAAAATTGGCTCATAATCGCCATCATAACAGTGTAGCGCATACAGCTACGCTCCTCGATGTGGTCTTGGAATCACCCTTTGGGTTGAAAACATGGCTACACAAAAAGGGTTTGTTTTGGTTTGCACCTGAGTGCTGAGTGGCTGGCACTCTATTAGACTATTGGCAAATAATAAATAAAACATATTTTATTATAAAAAAGATGCCAATAATGTGAATCCCCAGTCATTTGTCCATCTGCTTATCTGCTTTTACAATGGACTGTAAACATTTATTGATCTGTTATAAGCGGACGTCTGTAAATGAACCCATCAGCCAGTACTAAAATGTATCATGCTAATGCTATCGTGTCCAGAATACATTTGGGGGGGTTAGAGTGAACACATTTTAGTCTAAAATCAATGAATCCCTTCACTCTGTCTTTGTCTCTCCTCTGCAGTGCCTCCTAAAGTCGAGAAGTGAGAAGCCGACCAGTGGCGAATGTCAGACTACACCCAACGAACGCATGCCGAAGAATGTCCACGAATGTCCACGTGTACACAGCACGTTATATTAAACCTACTTGAAGTGTTGATTTGTGTGGACCATCATTTATTTCCTTTGTTTTTTATTTTCTTAAAATGCAAAGTCTACTCTATCTATCTATCTATCTATCTATCTATCTATCTATCTATCTATCTATCTATCTATCTATCTATCTGTCTGTCTGTCTGTCTGTCTGTCTGTCTTCATAGTCATAAAGTCAAAAGCTTAAAGAAAGGTAACACCGCTAAACAACAACACATAATGCACCACATTTATTTTGTAGAACGTGGGAGTGTAATGTTTCTAAAAATACAAACTCTAATCACATAGTTTTATCTTACAAACATTTGGTACATCAGAATTATGTCATGAACCCAGTCTTATGTGTCTTGTTTAGGGCATAATACACAATACATAAATAACACATAAAAGGTAGTAGAAAATATGTCAAATTTAGAAAATTAAGTATCAAAACAATTTCAGAAAAATATTCTACGTAATATTTTTCCATAACATAAATAACTAACTGGATTGTTCACCAATTTCACTATAAAAACAGTGATAGACATGATTATTATGGAGTATATGAACACTGTAATGAAATTAATATATAAGAATTAGACTGTTATGGTATATAGGCCTATAGGCAACAATTTAGTCAGGCTCTTATGGAATAAATAGACACGATTACGAGCCACACTGTTGCATACAACTATAGCATACAAGTGTGTGAATGTGCCTTCAAACCCACAGTATTGCCTTTCTTTTAGACCTGATCAAATATAATAAAGGTGTGGCTACAGCACTGGGGGCTGTCTCGCAAGATGACCAACATCATTGTCTTGACACGTGATTGACACGTGCCAGTAAGTTGTGGGTTACACCTCCCTGGAGTAGCTGGTTTTTCTCCTGTGTACGGCCACCGCTACGCTGACTATCAGCGCCACAACCAGGAGGCCAGCAACCACTGCGAGGGAGGTGATTATGCCTGTGGGAGGGAGGAAACAGGCTGACTGTTAGCTAAACGCAATGCTCTATGCTGGATGTGGTGATGAGCAACTGATCTAAGGTCAGCATTCGTAAACAGACACACACATGTACGTGCACATAGATGTCTTCACAATGCAAACCAAAAAAAAAACCAGAGTAGAGATTGGAGTAGATTGCATCTGAGATATAGTAGCGATACTAGGGCTGCAACTAACGATTATTTTCATTGTCGATTATTTTCTCGATTAATCGATTGGTTGTTTGGTGTGTAGAATGTCTGAAATTTCGATCCGTGTTTCCCAAAGCCCAAGGTGAGGTCCTCAAAATGTCTTGTTTTGTTCACACCCCAAACATATTGAGTTTACTGTCATAGAGGAGTAAATAAACTTTTTTTGATTCAAATTTAAGAAGCTGGAATCGGAGCATGTGGACCTTTTTTTCTAAAAAAATTGCTCAAACCGATTAATCGACTGTCAAAATAGTTGATTAATTTAAAAGTTGACAATTAATCGATTAATCGATTCATTGATTAATTGTTGCAGATCTAAACGATACGTTAGATGAGATGAGGGATAGATCTGATTATATTGAAGAATAGATTAGATTAGAGCAGACTGATTAGAACTATTTTAGGTTACATCATATTACATTAGATTTGAGATTAGATGTGAGATTATTAGACAGACACTCACTAATCTCTGTGTTCGTACCTGCATTGGACCATTTGGGTTTGATGCCACATTCAACCTCCCAGTCGTCTGCCAACACGTCGCGTACCATCTCTTTAAACAGGGGCAAAGGGCACGAGGTGAGCCCATTGCATCCTGGGATGGGGGTCGGGAAGGGGTCGCGCCAGGAGTCGTTGCGGTAGTAGAGTTCAACAGAGTAGGATCTGGGGAGGGAACCAGACAGAAGGTATGACATGGGAAGGCTGACACGGTTGCCCTGGTGACACGGATGAACCCCATGATGTGGTTATCCTGCTTTAACGCCATGGCAGCGATCGGTTCTCAGCCTGTCAGCATGATGTTTAAATGCATGTTCTTTACGTTACCCACCATGCACCACAAGGATTCACAATGAATACATTACCCATCATAGTCTTGACTATCTTGACTATCCTGCCCCCTATACTCCACACTGACTCACGAGGACTACATTACCCATCATACTCCACACTGACTCACGAGGACTACATTACCCATCATACACCACACTGACTCACGAAGACTACATTACCTATCATACACCACACTGACTCACGAAGACTACATTACCCATCATACACCACACTGACTCACGAGGACTACATTACCCATCATACTCCTGGTAGAACTCGATCAGCTGACAGGCAGCGTACGGCGGCAGGAGGCCGTTGTAGATGTCCAGCGCTGCCTGGAGGGTGATGAGGGTTGAGTCATGCTGCAACCACACACACACACACACACACACACACACACACACACACACACACATATTGGAACTGCTTTGCTATTTGCGTGAGTGTGTGAGTGTGTGAGTGTGTGAGTGCGTGAGTGCGTGAGGGTGAACCCACCGCTGAGTACATGATGAACTTCAGGGTGCTGCCTTGCTCCATGGCCTTGGAGAAATTCCTCAGAATGGCATTCAGTAGAACCCCTGTTAAGCAACACAACAACATGAAGTGCAGTGTGCTGAATCTGTCACATGTAGGCTGTACATGCGTGTTGCTTTAAGTTGGGAGCAAAACGTTTCATTATACAGTATATATATTGAATATATATATATATGAATATATATATTAATATATAAATGATGAATATATATATTCATATATAAATGATGAATATATATATATTCATATATAAATGATGAATATATATATGAATATATATATGAATATATATATATGAATATAATTACATTTAAACACATATAAACACATGCCCCGTGTTTCCATTCAACACGGTGATTCCTGTAATTAATGGCGCCCTAGCGTCCATTCACCTCCAGAGAGCCGAGCCTTCTCCTTCCTCTTGTGGGCGATGATGCTGAACATGACCTCGAACGAAGCGATTCTCCTCAGGGTGTCCAGCGCGTCTTGTGTCGCCCAGTGAGGCAGCGTCAGGTTGTGAATCCTCTTCGCACAAAAGGAAAAACAACGTTCGTTGTAACAGCGGCTCCTCTCTAAAGAACGTTACATAAAACGTCTTTACTCTGTCCTATTGGCAGGATGCTCTTCTGGAAATAACATTGTGTATCGACAACCTTAATCACTTTAACATGAGTTGTGTGTTATCTTGAGCGTTGTGTGTTTCGTGTGTTTGCTTGGTGTGTGTTGTGTGTTTTGTGTGTTTGCTTGGTGTGTGTTGTGTGTGTTTCTTGTACGCGTGTTTGCCTTCTTTTGTGCACGTCCTAAGTGTGTTGTGTGTTAGTATCCTGTGTGTGTGTGTTTGTGTGTTTCCCGGGTGTGTATTGTGTGTGTCAAGTGTGTGTTGTGTGTTAGTATCCTGTGTGTGTGTGTGTGTTTTGTGTGTTTCCCGGGTGTGTATTGTGTGTGTCGAGTGTGTGTTGTGTGTTAGTATCCTGCGTGTGTGTGTGTGTGTGTGTTTTGTGTGTTTCCCGGGTGGGTATTGTGTGTGTCGAGTGTGTGTTGTGTGTTAGTATTCTGTGTGTGTGTGTGTGTGTGTGTGTGTGTGTGTGTGTGTTTTGTGTGTTTCCCGGGTGTGTATTGTGTGTGTCGAGTGTGTGTTGTGCATCCAGTCTGCACACCTGACAGGTGAGTGTGTCGTACACTCTCCATATCTTCCTGCCCACCAGTCGCGACACGGGGTACCCTGTGTGGTTGGACAGCTCTTCTACGAAATACTGGAAGGTAGTTTACACACACACACACACACACACGCACGCGCACACACACAAATCTACTGAGTAATGACTACGTATCAATCAATACAACTCTGTAATTGAAATTGATTCAGGTTACGTAAACCTTTGACATTGTTCCGTGTAACTTCATTAGCATTTTTAGCAGAATCTTCAAAAAGTTCTAACAGTTAAATAGACATTAACAGAAACCTAATGCAGGTGCGGGTGTGTTTTGTTATGTAAGCATAGCTCTTATAGGATTTTGCAAGCTCCGCCCCTACGATTTGCTTCTCTTTACATATTAGTCTGGGTACTCTCAACTAAAAACCGTCAGCAGGCGGTGCCCATAGCTGTCAATCAAATCTTTAGCAGGTGATTGGGCCACCTTTAACCAATCACAGGCACTTAATTGCTGTCGGCACCAACAGAACTACCCACCTCGACGTTGATTGGGCCAGCGGTTCTCTTCACGACTGACTGTTTTCAATTGAGAGTTCACACACTGATTTGTAGGGGCGGAGCTAGCAAAATCAGGATTATGTTAAAAAGATTATAGGTGCTTATTGGATACAGGTATTCGGTGTACAAATGAACTGCTTTGATGCTTTTTCATTTTGCAATAGTAGCACATTAGATTTTAGTTTCATTTAAAACAAATTAAAAAGTTTGGCTTTTTATTAATTTTCATTCATTTATGAATAAAACTACTAATCTACTAAGTATAATATAACTAAGTAAGTATATAACTAAGTATAATAAAAATGTTTTATTGTCGACTTTATGATATAAAATACCCAGTGTTCAAAATGTTCAATCAGTTAGCAATTAGCAATCACTCTTTCTTGTGCTTTGAATTGTGACAGTAACACCCTTTGTTTCCATCATTCTGTAACCTGTGACGTCCTGCTTGTGTGTGTCCACCAGAGGGTGACAGAGTTCAAGACAGGAGCTCGCCGGCATTACGCACACCTCTTTAATAAGCAGAGTGAAGGGAATCGGTATAATTAAAACCTTTTCTTTGTAATCTTTGATTTAATTCAATCCTTCCCGTTAATTAATGTCTGTGAATGTGAGAGAATATGCACCGAGCGGAGACTGGAGACAGCAAGGCTCTCTGTGCCCGAGAAAATCACTTGAGAGGACACAGAGGTCCTTATTAGATATTTCGGCCCACTGGAGGAGGTGATAACTCTGTCACTTGAGAAAGCTTCACTGTTTAACAATTCATTTCCGAACTGAGACCGAACTGTTTTCGCAGACGTAACACAACAATTAGGTCATTTAGCAGACGCTTTAATCCAAAGCAATTTACAATTAAATGGAGCAGATAGGGGTTAGGCATCTTGCTCAAGGATGCTTACATCCGTAGGCCAACTCTGGGGCTGCCCCTGCCCCAACACTACAGTTTAATGTCTGCCTGTATGATTTAGGTTGGAATGTGTTTGTGTGTGTGTGTGTGTGTGTGTGTGTGTGTGCGTGCATGCGTGCTTGTATTTCATGCCTAATGCTTACGTCCATTAAGAAAGCACGCATAGGGCGAGGTTATCAAACTCTTACTGTACCTCGTGAGCGCGGAGGAACTGGTGATAGGGCTCGCTCTCAAACGTCTGAGTCATCAGGTCTCTGAAGCGAGGGCAGTCTTTTCCTGGAGACTTCAGCAGCTGGTCGCACCCAAAACAGCAGCATCATTTGTACCTGTTACATTACTCCGATGTGGTACTCAGTTACTCCAAAAAAGTAATGTTTTAAACATTACTCGTTACTTTAAAAAACAAAAAAGTAGTCCATTACTTTACTTATTTACTGCCTGTAGAAAGTAATTCGTCACACTACTCGTTACATTACTTTTGCGTTACTCCACAAGATGGCCTGACACGCATTGTCATGTAATTGCCAGTTAACAATTTAACGTTAAACCTGACACATGCCCACATATCAGCATAAATCCTTATCCTAATAAGGAGGACATACACAAGAGCTTTCTTTTATGCTCTTTAATAAAAGAATACCACAAAGCGACAGCAAAGTCGGTAATAACCAGCCCAAAGAGCGCTTCACCACACAAGTAACTACACACTTGTTTGGACCTTAACTGGGATGTGATCACTGAATGTAGGAACAGTAATGCGTTACATTACTGAGTTCCAGACCAATGTAATGTGATTACAGCAATGCGTTACTTTGTAATGTAATGCATCACCCCCACCACTGGAGGTGCTACAGCGTGCTGCTCAAAAGCCACCAGGTTTCAGTCCAACCAGGCTAATACTGAGCAAGCACTAAACAGTATGCTTTAAAGGTGCACTTCTCAGTCTGTGTCCATGCAGAACGGACGCTTTGGGTGAAACCAGCGTTCCAAAAAAACGCTTGAAACTTGACGTGTGCGCCCCTCCCCCGCTCGACCCCGGGACCGTCCTGTCCGTTTAATCCGGTTACCGTGGTTACCTTTCACACTAGGGAGCTGTCCAGTAGAAACACAGAGACATACAGTGCGTGTGTGTGTGTGTGTGTGTGTGTGTTTGTGTGTGTGTGTGTGTGTGCGCGTGATTGCGCGCCCACCTTGTCCTGAGTCCTGGGCACTGTGTGCACTGGCACAGGTCGCCACGGCAACTGTGGCAGGATGGGAGGGGGTCGTCTGGTCGGGGGGAACATGCCGGCCAGGCAGGCCTGGGCGCTCATCAGCGTCCGGTCGTAGTCGGTGCTCCGCACGTACACCTGTCGGCCACATGGGGGCGCTGACTTGAGTAAGCTCTCTTAAGTTCCACTGTGTGTGGTAACGCTGATCTCCACTGAGTCCAGTTACAGTGTTAAGGAGCAGGTTCGGGTCAGGCATCTTGCCCAAGGAGGCTTACAGGTAGGCCGGGCTTGTTGGGGATCGAACCCACGACCTACGAACGCCCGGGTGGGAGTCAACAACCCTAACCAGTAGACTAGCCCAAATTGGAGTACCCTACATGACTCTGATGCCCTCAGACCCAGGCAGTCACAGGGACGACAAGGGTTCACACAGTACAGAGTCAACTGGGAGCCGGGAAGAGTTGTTACTTAGGGCGGTGATTGTATGTTATTTAGGAGAAGAGGGGGAGGGGGAGGGGGAGATAGAGAGAGGAGTAGTGGGGAGGAAGGAAGGGAAGAAGAGAGGGAGGGAGAGTGGGAGAGGCAGAGAGAGAGAGGGAGA